>WBMZ01013075.1:0-124066 GCA_013400975.1 Atrichornis clamosus
AAGAAGAATAAGAACCAGAATGAGGAGTATAAAACAAGAAGAAGAAGAAAAAATAGTAGTAGTGGAGAAGAAGATGATGAAGAAGTAATGGTAGGAGGAGAAGAAAACAAGAATAAGAAGAATAAGAATAAGATGAAGAAATAGTAGTGGTAGTAAACAACAAAGATAGTAATAAAAACACAGATAATAATAATAATAATAATATCAAGTTAAATATACATCCACACATCATCTAAAATCCCAGAATGATTTGGCTTGGCAAGGACCTTAAAGATCCTCTGGTTCCATCTGATTCTCTTCGGCTCTCTCTCTCACTCCCTCTGTCTCTGAGATCTCTTTCCTATTTCTTTCTCTCTCTCTACCTCCCATTTCTTGTTCAATAAAATCAGTGTCAATCAAATCTGTATGTTGTTCTCACATGGTCTCATTGGCGCCTTAATTCGGGCAGAGGCCTGTCTCCCTCGCGGGATGGTAACACACGGGCAGGGTCCCCTGTGTGCAAAGTCATTCCATGATTCTGTCAGCTCCTCGCCTCCCTTTTCCTCTGACCTCTGCTTCTTGCTGGGAAGGGGCTTGAAAAATGTGCAACCAGGCAGCCTGTGCTGTCTGCCCTGGGAGCCCACCCAGCTCCTGGGCCTTGTCACCGGCCCCTGCACAGCTCCTTGAGAGGCACGGCAGAAGCAGCACCCTGGGAGCCTCGGGAATTCCCCTCTGGGATCACAGTGCTCTAGAGTGATCTGCAGATTTCTTTTTCTCTTCTCACCAAGGAATTGGGTGGAATGGTCTTGGTTTGGGAGGGTGCTGGTGGATGGCACGATCTCTTCAGCTTCCTTCTTCTCTGAGTAGAGAATTTCTTCAAGAGAACTAAACCCNAACCCGTTAAGGACAACCAAATGATTTACAGCTCCTGCTCTCCTGAATGTTAGGACAATTCATTTCTGTAAAAGGACAAGGTGTCAGAAGGAATAGAAAAGTGTACTATACATTCAAGAGATGCTTCCTGAAAGCAAGGTCTGTGACACTGCTGAATAGCCTTTAACATGAAATACACAAGTCTCACAGATTGGAGAAGCTGAAACTTGCGAGCCTTGGAAAACAGCACTAAAAACTCATGGTATCAACACAATTGCCTGGTAATATTTCCCGTAGAGATGTGTACTTTATGCTGTGACAGGGAAACAGGAATGCTTTTTCGGAATGTGAGCTCCTGATCTATTGTGGCCCTGGCTGTGGCCCCATTCATCGACCTCGATGAGTGTGGGACTCAGGGATTGCCCCGAGCCAGGGGCAGCACCTGGCACTTGGCTGTGCTGAACGTGCTGAGGGTGTCCTGGATGGGAAAGATGGCTGCTGATGTCTTTACAAAGGACTCCGTGGGTGAGGGTCCTCAAGAAGAATGGCTGTGAATGTCTCTACAAGCTTCACGCCACAAGGGTTTGTTCCAGAAGCCGGGAGGTTTGAGCCGACGCTTTGAACTCCCGAACTTTAGGGTAACAGGACAAACAGAGACTGCTGCAGAGCCCAGCCGCTCTGAACTCCTGGTGGAGCCGCAGAAGCCAGACAGCCTGACCTTCTGAAGCTTGGGGGAAAACGATGAGGCGTGTTCAAGGGGAAATAGGTGATAGGCGGTTCGGGAAGGCTGCACCTTGCTGGTAGCTCAGCCAATGGGGAAAGGAAGAGGGCAACCTGCGGCCGGGAATTCCAGATCAAAGGACGCTGTGTCTTCCAAGAGCTCCACAGAAAAATCCACGGGGATACGCCCCAAGGGACTCTGCCTTTATTCGAGTCAAGTTGCAGACTCTTGTGTTTCCTTTACGGACACTGGCTTTTCCTAGCGCGGCTTTTCCGCACATCGTGGTGCCACTTGTCAAGCTTCTCCAGGTCCCTGTGCATGGTCCCCTCCTTCCGTGGTGCCCCTGCCCTGCTCAGCTTCCCATCCCCTGCACATGTGCTGAGGGGGAGCTCGGTGCACTCTCTGTGTCATTGGGGAAGCCATTCAAGAGCCCCCTGTGCCAAGGCAGAGCCCTGAGGGACACCCCTGGTCCCCGGCCTGCACCTGGACGTGGAGCCACTGCCCAGATGTCCCTGGCTGCGCCCATCCGGCCAATTGCTCGTGCCCCAAATAGGCCACCCTCCAAAGGCAGGCTTCTGCAGCGTGGGGCTCGGGCTGTCGTGTGAGACCATGTCCAAAGGCTCACAGGGCTCTGGGCACATCGGGGGCTACAAGTGCCTGCGGCAATTGAGACATGTACTTCACAGGGTACACACAAAGCCAATTTTATTTCTGACATACAGGCTTTATATACTCTTAAGAACACGAGGGCTTTCACAATTCACTTTGTCGCCGTGTAAGTAAAACATTTGCAGACCTGCAGACTTGCAGGGCAGACCTAATCAACGCAGCTGATCCCAGCGCTAGCCCAAGTCTCCATCTTATCTCATTTCCTTGGAGGAGGTGTCTGTCAGCTTCTTCCAAGGTTTAATTTTTACCAAGGCTAGAAGGTCACTGCTGCTATCTGCATTCTGAACCCCCACAGGTTTGGGTACTTGCTGCTAGGGAAAAGGCAAGGAGAAGGAAGCATGCCCTGCCCTGAGCAGAAGGCATGGAAGTTTGAGGTGGCCATCAGCTCCTGGGTTATACCCCTGCTGAACTTGGGCTTGGCCTCCACTGTAGCTCTTCCTCATGCTCTTGTGAACATCACCCATATCACAGACAGCTTTGCAATGCCTCCAGAGCACAGCTGTCAACATCCAACCCTCAGGCTTCTGAGATGAGGAGGGACCTGCTGGCATCTCAGAGATAAGGACTGAGAGCTTGCTGTGATTTAGTGCTCCCTAAGAATGCTGTGCAAGAGGGATTTTCCCTGGGCAGGAGCAACCCCTGCAGACAAGATGTGCTGTAACTTACTCTCAGCTAAAGTTTCCTGTTGAAATACACCAAAGAGTCAAATTTTAGTCCTTTTGCACCAATGTCTGTGAACTGCAGCAGGAACAGGCTTTGGCACACAAACAGTTCCAGCAGTAAATCCACAGTCCTAGGGAAACTCATCCATGCTCTATCTGGAGCCCACATCTTCAAACAAGGGTCTCTTGAGTGGATGCTGGAGGAGAGGAGAACTTTGCTGCAGAGTGTGATGGAAGTTTGTCCTCCAGAGTGAGGTGGCAGCAAGAGGGTTTGGCATTGCCTGTGTACAGTGGAGGTGGTGCAAACTCCAGTGCCACAAATGCCCTGGGAAGATTCTCTGGGGCCTGTCAGAGGAACACCCTGACTAAATGTCTATTATCCACACTGGCTGGCTGCCAGGGAGCTGGGTTATGCTGCTGCACACCACCACTGACAGCTCCTCCCTACCCCTCTAGCCCAGCACATTAGGGATGGCTGGGAAGAGCTATCACACAACACATGCCATAATTAAATATTGGCCCTCTCAGAGAACCCATGCAACAGGAGATGCTTGGACACATTACTTACCCCCCAGGATGAAACCTATGCCTACGGTTGAGGTTAAATAGGAGGAAGAATTTATTTTGTTTTTTTACTTTGAGGGTGGTGAGGCACTGAAATAGGTTGCCCAGAGAAATTGAGGTTGCCCCGAGAAATTGAGGTTGCCCCCTTCCTGGAAGTGCCCAAGCCAAGCTGGATGAGTCTTTGAGCAGCGTGATCTAGTGGAAGGTGCCCCAGCCCATGGCAGAGGGGTTGGAACAAGATCGTCTTTAAAGGTTCCTTCCAACCCAAACCACTGGATGATTCTATGTTTCTGTGTCTTCCAAGTCCCTTCTCCATGTATGTTATTCATAAATGGATTTTCCTACCATTTATCTGGTAAGACATGCACATGCACTTATGAGGATAGAAAGCAACCCTCTATTTCACAAGCATGAGTGTCGCAGGGTGTATCACAGCGTGAGGCAGCCTTGAGTTACCTCTGCCCTGGCACTTCCAGCATCTTTTTGGTTTTTAACATGCTTCATTAATCAAATAAATCTCTTCTACTCTGTGTGTGACCAGCTCTGCAAGGACATCAGATAAGCTGTTAGTGAATAACGATGTTAATGAGTTACAATTTCACTACTTCTGGCTTTGGATCCCCTCATTGCACCCCCTTGATATTAAACTTGTGTTGAATTGAAGGAACATCTCTGGAACTGAATAGTAAGTTCACATTTTAATTTGTCTCTTGCCTCAATGTGGATTGTAAGCTTCAGAAATGGACTTTGAAAAAAAAATCATACTTTTTCTTGCTGCTAGGCTCATACCTGCCTGCAGATTATGCTCAGTGAGTGACACCATGACTTCATAGAAAATGAGGACAGGAGATAATGTTTTCCAGGAAAATGTCTTATTCTTTTGTAAACCTTTATATTTTTATATTATTTGGGGAAAATGTGAGGGAGTGGGTTCAGAGCAAAACAGTATTTCTAAATCTGTGCTGCAGTACAGGGTTTATGTTCTTCTGACATATTCCTGGTACCTAGCTAGTGAAATCCCTGTCATTTGTCATCCATCAATAAAACTTGTCCAAGTCCCTCAGGTTGCTTCTTCCAAAGCTCTGCCAGTGGGCTCAGATTCGTGCGTAGAAACTCAGGAAAACGTCCTGCGTTTGGATTTCTACTCATGCAGCTGAGGGCAGAGCTTGTTCTGCAGCTGGGTCCAGGGTCATCTTCATCCCAGCCAAAAGCCAGCTGCAGTGGGAGGGCTGCAGGACACAGGCTCGTCCCCACATGCCCCAGTGGTCTTGTTAAAGCAAATGCCTCTGTGAAATGTGAATGTGGAGCTGCTCCTTGGTGTGATCTATGGCCAGGCTTCCCAAGTATGGGCTCAGCCCAGAGAAAACTTTCGGGTGCTAATGCTGCATGCAAATAATTCAAGAGCCATTAGCAATATGTGGAAAGATTTTGACAGTGATATATTGCTCAGCTGACAGGACAAGTGGCTTCCAGACAGGGTCTCAGCTCTCCTAATCCTTCTCCAATTCAGAGATTCAGAATTTGCTTTCTGTAGCAGATTTGGGCAGCAATAGGCTTTCTTCTTTCTTTCTTTCTTTCAGTCCTTTCCCTAGGACAGGCCTGACAGGATGGAGCTGGAAGCCTAAGTCTCTCTGTGGAAGACCCAAACTTGTTACTGTTCTTCAGGCTGACCCAACACAGAGAAAGAAGTTGTGGATTCCCCATCCCCGGAAGAGTTCAAGGCTAGTTTGGATGAGGCTTTGGGTGGTCTAATGAAAGGTGTCCCTGCCCATGGCAGGGGGTTGGAAATAGGTGATTTTGAGGTCCCTTCCAACCCAAACGATTCAATGATTCTATGATAATTCTATGAAATACAACTGGGCAAATCTTCCCACAAGAAAGATGTTGGTCGATGGCCTTCCTTCTGCAGTCAAAGTTGTAGATCACTGCAAGCAGTAGTGAAGGAAGGCTGATGGAGAGATCAAGGCAAGGGCTGGTTATGGGTCCTGATGGAGGCCCTACAGCTCAGCACCCCTAAAAGCACTGGCAGCCTAAAGCATGGGGATTTCTTTTGCTATACATACTTTCACTGGACTAAAATCAGCTTTCACCCAAGGTTCGTATCCACTCCAAAGCAGGTTTGCCTTGGGACGTGGCTCACGTGTCTGACATATTTCTGACCATGTAAACCTCATGCCAGTGCCCCTGCACAAAAAGGGAGATTGGGAAAAAAGAGAGCTGAGCACTGTTTGCCCATCAAAATCCCTTTTCACCAAGAAACTGACTCTGTGTTGAAGCCATTTGCTGTGAGAAGTGTTTGTGATTAACAAATTTCAGTCTTGTAAAGAAACCAAGACCTTTGATTAAAAAAAATAAAACTAACACCAGAAACCAAACCAAACCAAACTAAGTTTTTGAAAGGGAAAAAACCCTCTAAACATCTTCGAGAGGAAAGCCAAAATTATTCTTAATTTCTTATATTTTCCGCCCAGCAGTTAGCAACTCCAGTCTGAGGGAGCATCCATCTCCATGGGATCACAATCCCTTTGGCTGCTGGAATCACTAATATAAATGCTCCTAAATCATTACTGGCTCCACCCTTTTTTCTTCATTCCTACCTCCAACAGAAGGGTGGGAGAAGGAAACAATATATTTTCTAAAAATTGAGAAAAAGTTCAAACTCCTTGGTTTTTTTCTTTTGCTTCTGACCTTTCAGAATCTGCATGTCACATTTTCAGGCTGCAACATGACAGGTATTTTCTCCCCTGTAAGACAAAATACTTGCTTTTTAAAAATCCTTCCTAAAAAATTTGTTTAAAATACCTCATCCCTACATTGCCAAAGCCAGGGCTTTAAGGAAATACAGGCTACAGCAGGACAGGTAATTTTATGAGGAAGCACTAACAGAGGGTGCTCCGTCTTCTGTGGCTCTCAAACAGACCTAAAAGCCTGTATAACTTCTCCCCAGATTAGGAGACCTCTTTTTGCTCACTGGAATACTTGTATCCCTGTATTTGGTGTCTGAAATGATTACTTTGTTTAGCAAGCTGCGCGGGTACAGAATTACCACACCCGCGGGCGCTCTCTGCCCTTGGGCTGCCAGCATTTTCACAGGATGCAGAGAGAATTTTTCCCATTTTAACACTTGATACCCTGCTCCCGGTTTTACAAACATGTGCCGGTGCCGACACAAATATGATCTGCATTCAGTAACCTTTGTGCCTGAGCCTCCTGAGAATACATTTCTCGTCTCTCTATCGCCTTGTAAAATACTTACAGTGAATGGGCAGTAATACACAGATATTACTCCATGGAGCAACCATCCGATATGTAAAGTCAGGAGTTCAAAGAGGATTAAGGATTGCTGGCAACGAGCAAGCTGCATTGCTTGTGGATGTGGAAGCAGCCACAGCTGCTCTCGCTTTTCATGCACTGGAATTATTTCAGTGTCAGGAGAGGATTGCTCTGGAGTTTTTCCCCTCTCCAAAAGCCATTGACCCATATTTGTTGTATTTGGCAGAATGAAAGGTCACGGGGTTAGGAAAGGTGTCCTGCCTAGCAGACATCAAGAAGCTGTTTAGCCACTCAGTGGGACAAAATTCACTGCATATGTGTAAGGTGGAAGGCAGGCTGTCTCCATCTAGAAACCTGCCATGTACTCCAATCAAAAAAGGTGAAGGACTTCCCATTCCATCCATGTCATCCCTCTCAGGGCCACTGGCTGCTTTTTCTAGTATTTGGACTGTCACCTCAGAGAGGGTGTCCTGGCTGGGTCATTTCCACAGTGTGACTATTTTTCTTCTAAGAATCATTGTTAAGAGAGCAGAGGTGGTAGCACAGGAAAGAGATACTATAGAGTAATTTTACTTGGACAGTAATATGAACTCAAAAGAGCTGCTTTTCGGGACTATTATAACAACCTTTTGCATGCTGGTAATAGAAAAGCAGATACAGGCAAAAACTGCTCGGGTCCCCTCTCCATATTCTGTCTCCAGAGCACCATTTAAATGCTTGTGTATAATATACAGTGTTCAGAACTTGGACCACCTCACAAGACACCAGAATTGCCCCTTGCAGAATCCATAATTATGGGAAGAATGAATTAGACCCTAATTAGCATGAGCAAGCATTACGAGCTCCTGCTGGCTACTGAGGAGACAGGGGCATGGTACCGCTCAGTGCCATTTGGTCTGGATGAGCCTGGCCACATCACAGCTGTCAAGAGAGGGTTCATTCCTGTGTGGGCTGGCAGATGTCCTCATGCTCCCTTCTCCAGCCCCAGGGATCTGCCCCCAGCTCCCAGCTGCACTGCACTTTTCACCCGTAAGTCGGGGAGAACGAGCCTTTCCGACTCCAGAGTTGCTCCTGGTGCCTGGACAGCCTGCTCCTGGCAGGGCGTGGGTGCCACAGACTGACCCAGCAGCTCATCTGCAGTTGCCCCTGTGACATCTTACATGCAGCAGCTGCACACAGCTGTCCACTCTCCAGCTGGGATTTACTGAGGAAATGGTCAATTATCCCAGTAAAGCCAGGCTGAGTGAGACCACATCTTGCTTTGACTGTGTCTGTGATATACAGGACTGCTGGACAGGAAGGGGATGAAATAAGTTCTGCCAATGTAATGCTCCTGGATGCAGAACAGGCAGTTGAACTGTGCTCATGAAGTGTGGGACATTTTTTTAATTTAATCCTACAATTAAAGTTTGTGCCATTCTTTGTAAGCTGGGGGTTTTTGCTCCCTTGTTGCAACTCTTGCTGGAAAGTGCTTAACGGTCTTCATGAAATTATGTTGAGGAGAATCTTAAAGGAATTAGAAAATTCAGATATGGATCTTGTTTCTCTTTACTGCTCTTTTTAAGGCTGAGTAGCTGAGTGTTTGCCTACAGGGACACTCACTGTTATTCTGCCCATGGGTTATGTCACTGCAGTGTAGTCTCTTCTCCTTTGGTGGTTTATTCATGATTGAGATTCATGTAAATGTAAATGCAGCATATTTTATATGGGACAGTTTTCCCTCTAACTCTGCCAGCTTGCTTGGCAACAACGTCTAATGGTAGGAGGAAACCCTCTGGAAGGCAGGTAAACCTTTGGTGTCTCCCCTGTGGAACACAATTTGTTTTAGCCATAGATTTGCTTTTTAGAGGACTCAAACTTTGCCAGCTGCTTTGAGACATGGGGTGATGTGCCCTGGGTAATGCAAAGCCATAGGAAAGGTTGCTCCAGGGGTTAATTGTCACTGGCAGAATCTAGGTCAACTCCTCCCTCTGAGTTTCTCACCTAAAACTGGTGTCTCACTCTGAGACAGAAACTCTCAGCTCCACTGGAAGTCAACAGAAACAGGCAGTTTCAGGGAGCAATTCCCCACAGACAGCCGTATTAGGGGAAGATGGATCACTCTCCTGACACACCTATTTCTCTCCATTAACTTAAAGACAGCCTGGAGCAATAGTTCAGATGAGGTCCCTCAGCACAAGAGCCTCACCCTGGCTCTGTCCACCCCGTTGTTCTCTTAGAGAAGCCACAGACACAGCCACAGACTCAGCATCTGTTCTGTGCCCTTGAAGTGATCGTTCACCATGGTCACCACAAGGTCAGCTTGTCCATGGGTTCAAGTACAAAAACAGGAGGGTCTACACCTGTGTACTTCTTTCCCAGAGTATGTTATCTGCCCAGCTAAACTGCTCCATAGGGGATTCAGAAATCAAGATGTATTCTTCAGGGTCTCAGTTCCCAACAGATAAAGCAGGAATGATTTAATCTCTGCTCCCTTCACGGTTTTTTTAAGGATAAATACAGTTAGGCCTTGAGAAAACCAGCTCCTATAGGAGTTGTGGGGAGAGATGGCAGGAAAACACCTAGCTGGCATTTTCAAGAGTGCCTGTGACAGAAGCCACCGGCACTCTGTTATTTGGGAAAAGGTCGGCTCATACCTCAGGAAGAAATTTTTTAAACAACTTCATTGGAGGTTGAATTAAGTTTGTCATTCTGCTTTTTCGGATTATATAAAGTTTAAACTAATTTTTAACAGAAGGAAAAATTTTAAATCCCTGTATTCTTCTCTTGCTCTCTGTGAACATAATCTGACCCCAGATAAGCCTCAGACAGATGTTTATCTTAAGTGCATTCTCATACAAGGTAATACCAGAGACTTGGAATGAAGATGTCAAGTGACCTTATAAAAAAAGCCTCAGTGTGGGTGTTCAGCTCTCTGATCCTGGTGCAAGATACTTGCGGAGATAAAAATCAAAAATAAGCAATAGAAAATTCTGTGAAAAAAACCACTGCAAGAGCATACCCATCTCTCTGGTGATGCAAGAAAACTGTGACCTCTTAGAATCATAGAATATTAGAATTCTTAAGGTAGGAAAAAACCTTTAAGACCATCAAGTCCAACTGCCAACCCAGCACCACCACCAAGGTCACCATTAAACCATGTCCTCAAGTGCTAGGTTTTTGAACATTTCCAGGGATGGTGACTCCAGAATTCCTCTGGGGAGCCTGTTCCAACGCTTTTCAACTCTTTCTGAAAAAAAAAATAATTCCTAATGTCCAATCTAAACCTCCTCTGGTGCAATTTGCCATTTCCTCTCGTCCTGTCACTTGCCAACTAGGTGAGGGAAGGGCCTCACAACCATTTCACTATAACTCCTTCCAGGTATTTGTAGAGTATATTGGGTCCCCCCTGAGCCTTCTTTGCTCCAGGCTAAACAACCCCAGTTCCCTCAGCAACATCCCATAGCCCTTCCACCTCAGTCAGAGGAGGCTGCTGACCATGAGACCCACAGAGTGTCCCTGGCCATGGCAAAAGCAAACCCTTGTGACTTTGGAGACTTCCAGGAATGTATAGATTCCTGCAAACAGTCAACAGGCAGCAGAGAGGGAAGATGATGGAGAGACAAGTATGAAAATGTCGGAGACAGAAGGGTTAAAAATATATCAGGACTAGACTGATTTATGTAAGATGACAAAATAGGTTTATATAGGCATGCTGTCAAGAGAATAGGTGAGTGCAAGGAAGAGTAGGTTATGTTATGTCCTCTTCTACCCATATCTAACCTCACATTAGGTGCTGAGTAGCAGGTTTTGGCAGAATTTGATTCTTAGTGGCTGATAGGAAATGGGATTGCTTTAGTTAGGTTTAAAGGACCTGGAAATATTAAAATGCCTTAATATAAGTGATGAAGGAAAAAAGGAGAAAATCATGGCTAAACCAAGAGCTGATAATAAAAGATAGTGGTGTTTTATGTTTGGTTTTCTGGTTACAGAGATGTATCCCCAGCAGCACCTTTAATACCCAGAAACAGCACAGCACTGCTGGAGGGATTGTGCCATCATGCCCACATCCAAATCAAGTAGAATAATACAAACATCACCCTGAAGTGTGATAATTTAGCTCTGATGACTCTTCAGACCATTCATTTTTCAGCTTTCAATCAAGCACTGGCCCCTTTCTCACAACACAGATGCTCCAAGAAGAGCTTGACAAACATGGTTACACACAGCAGCAAAGCAGGCTCACGGAAACTGTTTGCAGCCCTAGAGTTACAAACATGCACCAAAAATTACATTTGCCTTTAGGGGGAACAATTCTGGGTAGAAGGTTTGAGGAGCAATGGGAAGATGAACCCTTTACCCCTTGCAGTCTTGTCCTTCCTGCTTGCAAAGTAAATAGACTCTACTTTTGCCACTTTTAATGTCAAAGATTTGTTGCTGGCAACCTGTCTGAGGCCAATCATGTGCCTTGCTCAGCCTGACCTTGGCCTCAAGTCCATCTTGAACCAGCAGGGAAGAGGTGGGGGCAGAGTTAAACAGGCCTGTCCTGTCCAAACTGCAGGAGACAGTGTAGGAAACAGGAATCTAGGACCAGGCAGCATCTCTCTCACCATACGTGGGAGTTCACCTGGAGTTCACATCTGACTGTAACGTGAAGTTGGAGCTGATGTGTGGGCTCACATCCATCACATCCTTTGGCTGTAATGAATTCAGCGGGGGAGCTTGTTTTGGTGGGGGAAGATCACAGAGATCTGCCAGCAGGAACTGAGCAGCAGTGAAGACTCCAGGCAGAGACAGGAAGGAGGAGGAGGTGTTTTAGGTAACACCATACACGTAGGTGTGAAACACACTGATTTTTCCAAGCCCAAATTGTAATGCCTATATTTCAGTTATAACTCCTTGACTGTACTCAAACAAAAGCCATGAGAAGAGACTTGTTGAAATATTTCTTTTTTTAATAAGACCTTATTTCTCTTTCTTGTGTTTTTGTGTTCTCCGAGTCACAGCAGTGGGATGATTTTTTGCAAACTACACAAGCACTCAGGAATGTGCAGCAGGGACTGAGGCTAAGTTTATAATATACAATGCAGGCAGGATTGAGCCTGCTATGACAAAGCTGGGTCAAATCATAAGAAAATACCTATGGCTGCACTTGTAGGACCAGCCTGGCTTACCCTCACCTGGGCAATGCAAAGTGAGTGGGGGCTGCACACCAGCAATGCAACAAGCTCCTTCCTCAAAGACCATGCAGTGCTCCTTTTAAGCTGTGCTCAGGAAACACAGGACTCAAAACTGTCTCACATTCCCCCCTCACAACTGGGTGGATGACCTGAGCTGCTTTTCTCTACCACCATCCCCACGAGACAACTTGGTGAGCCTTTTTGCTGTAAAAGCACTCAGCAGTACGAGGTTTGGCATCGATCTCTGCAAAGCTAGCTTTATTCAGCACTCTCCTGACTGCCCTGCAGAGCATTCCCTGTTTTAGCAGGATGGCAAAACAAAGAAAGAAGCAGCAATAAAAACCTGCAGCCGCCAGCATGGTCTTCATAGCTGTTTGTGTGCTCTGACTGTCTGGCCTGAAACGTGTACACAGGCTGCGTCCTAAGTGCCCTGATAAGATTGGTGCTCCAGAATGTGTTGTCCTGAGAACGCTTGCTGCTGCTTATCTGCGAGCTGAAAAACTTTCCGAAGTTCTCCGGCCATCAGCCCCGACACCCTGGCTCAGAGCAGATGACAGGCGGTCGTGATACCAAACAGCTTTCGTGCCACGGGGTGATACCGAAGTGCCTGAGAACCCAGAAGCTGGGAGGGAGCTGTTGAGTCGGGTCTGCTGACATGATGGGGGCTGCTGATACCCAGCACTGCTGCTGCTGTGGCATCGTGTGAGAAAGTGTGGGATCTGTCCCCTCCCAAGGCCCCCGGGTACTCCTCATCCTCCTGGAGCCAGCAGTCAGGAGGTGACATCCCCACCCTCCCTTCTCCTCTCTTCCAGGCTGTCAGGTCCAACTTATGGGTGAATACATGCAGGATCAGCTTATGAGTGCACAGATATA
The DNA here is from genome assembly GCA_013400975.1 of Atrichornis clamosus. Classification (NCBI taxonomy): domain Eukaryota; kingdom Metazoa; phylum Chordata; class Aves; order Passeriformes; family Menuridae; genus Atrichornis; species Atrichornis clamosus. Next base: position 12,774 of record WBMZ01013075.1, read on the forward strand.
TACATATATATTTTGCTCCAGCACGGATGTGTTTAATGTGATGGATGTGGGAAGGATGCCAGAGGCCTTCGGTGTGGGCACCTGTGTTTTTCAAAGTGTAGGCACTTTGCAGTGCCAGTGGGTAGGGGCTATTTTAGAGTTGAGGGGATCAACATTGAGCTCTGCCTACTTTCCCTCGGTGTTCAGGACGGGGAAAATGCTGAGAAACCTCCCAGGGTGGTGCTCGCTGATGTGGTCCCAAGACCACCCACCCACAACCTGCCTGTCTCTGATTTGCTGATATTATCTCCATATATTAGATGTATAAGTCATTTCTATAGAAAAATAGTTACCGGGTTTATTTGTCCATTTTTCAGCCAAAAAAAAAAAATCTATTAGGAGTAAGACCTAATCTTCTTACTGTATACATCCCTATAAATCCTGACATACTCAGTGGGGTGTTGTGTGGTTTAATGGCTTAATTAGTGAATGTTTATGAAGCACTTCTGATATCTTTGTGTGAAAGATGCTGCAGAAGCACAAACTTACAATATTTTCACCACCCAATTAAGTTCAAGCAACATATAGGAAAAAGATTTATTTACATAACTTAAGAATTTTATAATTCTTATGGAGCTTGCAAAAACTCGGAGAAGACTTCAGCTGCTCCAGCTACCAAGTTCTGACAGTCCTGGAGGTTTCTGGTAACCTGGAGCTTTCTGGTAACCTGTGTCCTATGGGAAGGGAAGGCATTTTCTACAGGAAGCCCGTGTTTTTCAATCCTGCACAATCTGCAGGGTGGTGGAATGTGTTTGGCACTGGGGCTTCCCCCTGCAGTAAGAATTCCGGTCACTAGTTGCACTGGAGAAACCCTGTGAAGTCTCTGGAGTTAGGCACTATTTCTGGAAGTCCCCCTCATCAAACAAGCTAAAAACAACAATAAATGTCCCAAGTTTTTTGCTATGGGGACAGCAACCAAGGCCCATCATGTTCTAGTTCCCACCTACGCAGATCCAGCTCTGGAGTAAAGGCCTACATGGAGTTATTTGCCTTCTTTTCATCCACGTCTCTGATGTCTGTTAGCAGCAGTGGTTTTAACCAGTGATTTGCGTGCCTTTTGTGTCCAGAGCAAACACAGAGACATCGATTTCCCCCACGTGTATCGCTTTGTTCATGTGTTTTACACTTTTGAAGTCTCTAATCCTCTTCCCAGCTGAGCTGGGAATCTGGCTTGTGCCACCACCACCACACAGACAATTTCAGACTGAGGTGGGCAAAAAGCCTCAGTTTTGGAGAAATAGCTGCCAGTTAGGAAAGAAATCCTGGAGGTGAAACAGGTATTCTGAGAGAATATCAGCTCGATGGGTGGCCATGAGCAGAAAAAGAAATTCTCAGGCGTTCCTGGGAGAGATACCAACGTGCTGCTCCATAAATGTGGGGTGAGTCTTCATCAAGTTCCTGTCTCCCCCTTCCCCAGAAGATGCTGCTGAGTTAGTGCAGAGAAGGGTGACAGGCAGGATCAAAGGTATGGAACAGCTCTCATGTGGGGATGTATTTAATAGAGGGGACTCTTCTGCCTGCAGGGCAGATAAACTGAAGGAGGCTGTGATAGAGGGGTACAAAATCATGACTGGTCTGGAAAAAATGAGTAGAGAAGGAGGCTCTGACTGCTCTGATCCAAGGACTAGGGAAGTATCAAATAAACCAGCAAATGGCATGTGGGATAGAAATAAAATAAGATATTCTGCTCTCGCCATGCACTACAGCTTTGGAACTTGGACCATGGCATGCTCTAGATATGTTTCTTTTTTTTTTAGGTCCAAAATGTGACAGTGCAAAGCGATGGATGAAAGGTCCTCCAGGGACTGCCAAGCACAGAGAGTCTGCTGGGGTGTGACAGGGCTCTGCTCCTGTCTGCTCCCCCTGCTCTTGCTCACGGGTGACAGTGGGACCCTGGGCAAGACCGAGCTCTGGTTTGGCGCAGCACAGGAATTTTTGTGTTTCTGTTATGCAACGTGAATTTGCCAAAAATGAACAGTTTTCCCATTAGCATCTCCAGGCAGCAGCTCTGTCTTAATACACCAGGAGTGAGCCCAAGACACAGCATTGGGAGTGACATCTGCCTGCTCTGCCAAACCTGCTCTCTGGTGGTGCTCACACAGACACATAAAGGGCCTCCATCACATGACCAAGCAGTGTAACTTCCATATTGTCTCTGCAAGGCTTTCTGCAAAGGGGTTTAGCCATGAGACCTGAGCAAAGGAAGAAGCTGAACACTGATTTTTTGCATCCTCTTTCCTTGCCTAAACATAAGAGCATCTTTCTGCTTTTGGTTTTATGATTAAATAAAGGCTCATCCTTCACCATTGTTATGAGGATATTACGAAATCCTTACTGATGTATTTCCTGACTCTGCACCTTCTAAAATAACTTCCAAAACTTGGGGACACCTTTCCCCTTCATGGTGACCAGAGAGCACTACCTTCTCTCTTCTTTCAGCTACAGTTCCATTTTGACGGACTTCTAAAATGTAGAATCATGGAACATCTCAAGTTGGAGGGGACCCATAAGGATCACTAATTCCAACTCCCTGCTCTTTGTAGGACTACCTAAAATTAACCACATGACTAAGAGCACCATTCTGTGAATTCTGGCAGGCATGGTGCTGTGACCACTTCCCTGGGGACCCTGTTCCAGTGACTGACCATTCTCCCAGTGAAGAAACTTTGCCTAATGTCCAGTCTGAATGTCCCCTGGCACAGCTTCACTCCATATCCCTGTGTCCTGTCACTGGCCATGTCACGAGTTTTTTCTGATCTTCCTCCCACCTAAGCCTATGTAAATTTGAAACATTCCCTCTGCCTTTGATCCAGGTTGCCAGCGTGAAGAATCTGGCTCTGAAGTATGGGCAGAGGATATAGCCAAAAGAGCTGATAGAATTCCAAAGCCAAAGTTATCCACAGGACTGTCTTAGCCTTCTGGCTCACTAGAGACCTGATCATGTGCAGGTCCACGTGTTTCTTCAGTGTTAGTGAAATTTGGAGAGATATAATGCTCTGCTTTTAGCATAGGCAAAATGCAACAACTGAACAAATTAATTCAGTCTCATATACAGGATATTATTGCTGTATATTATCTGTCCTCTCTCCTGCTTTGGCTGTATGTTCACTCTTCCATAGAGCAGGCCTTTCAAACATTGCAGTACCATCATTGCTTCTAATTCAGTATTGTTTCAGGCCTATATATCCCCGTGTACCCTGGGAGAGCACGGGGCTTGGATAGCAAAATAAATCTTTCAGTCTTGAAGCCATTTGTTTTAGTTTATCATTTTATTTGGAGATCATTTAGGGTTTCCCCTCAGCTGTGAAATTACAGCCTATATATTAGTAGTTATTTTGTCCCTCAAAACACCTTGTCACTGAATTATTTCATGCAGGAACTTTCTTATGACTTATCTCCTCCTCTAACTTTTTCACACTTAAAGGTCACAGTCCTCTGCCTCTGATATCACCAGCTCTCACTGCAGAAAGGGTCAGAGTCACAAAATGTGGCAGGAATTTGAGGAGGAGACAAAGGATTGCAGAAGGAAACATTTTCTTCTTTACAGATAATTTACAGGCTGTTGTAGAGCACAGAAAAGGGAGTAGAACGAAGGGGAAAAGAGCTTCTGGTTGCAGCCAGGCAGGAGGGACATTGCCAAACAGGGCCCATGGCTGCACACAGACTTGTACCCCACCTCTGCCCTGCACCCTGTATGGTCTTTGCTGCCCACCTTCCCACTTCTGAGCAATGGTATCCAGACAAACACATCGCCTGAGTGGCAACCCCTCCCCTGCCCACCCCACAACAAGGTACACTGTAACAGGCCTTATCAATACAGGCCTTATCAATACAGCCTGCACGTTGCAATCTGAACTTGCAATGGGAGCCCGAGACAGGGGTGAAGCCAACGCCTACACCTTGGCACTGAACTGATTTCACCCCAAAACAACCCTGGCAGGGTTTCAAAGCTCAGATCCAGGTTTTATTAGGATACCACCCAGAACAGAATGACCTGTTAGACAAAAGAAACGGGAACTTGCTGTGTGAGACAAATGGAAGTAAAATAGGCTGGGGGTGGACCTGGGTAACACTTTTGTTCCTGAAGGTCTTTCAGCTGCTCAGACCCTACAGCCAGGTGTGCTCAGATACACCCACGTGTCCTATTTCAAGGTCAACATCAACTAAAAGCTCCCAGTGTCCAGATTTAGACTGGAATCCAAAACACATGAGGGACAAGTTAATTTTGCCTCTGATAAAAGGGGAGGGCTGGCCAGCAGATTTTGTTGTCATTTCAGTAGCAAGTGGAAAGAAAGGCAAGGACTATTCCCAAAGGAGGCCTACACAGGCTACACAATCCGGGTTTCCATTTGGCTGGAAATATGTTAAAACTAAATTAATTTCCTTTGGGAAAGAAGAAGCTTAAGTGAGACAATGCACTGTTATAAAGCACACTTTTAAAGTAATAAAAACTGTTGTAGAGGCTCTGCAAAAAGCCAAAGCAGCAGGTTCTCCAAATCCAAATCATATTCCACCACGACATGCTAGGCAAGGGGCAGACAAGCAGACGATGACAGAACAATGGAGGAAGAGATGGAAGAGCATTTTTAGATAAATAGGGACTTGTAAATATTAAATTGAGTCTTAATGGACTTGCATTCTCTGCCAATGCATTTGCAAGGAAAAAGGATTAGCAAGGAGTTTGGCAAAGTCCTCCATCTACAGAGCAGATTTTCAGGAGGGCCTGTTCTTCGAGAAAAACATTTATGTGAATAATCGAAAAACTTCTGTGGAAAATCCAGCTCTCACACACATGCTGACTTGTAAAATGTTTGCTTTTTTTGTTTTCCACAATGAGCAGAGGCTGAGGTCTGCACCACTGCTCTGAGGTAGATTCTGCCTCTCTGAGGACTGTTTAAGTGATGTTATTATGAAATGATACAGATGTGCTTGGCTTTGTTATTGATTTCCAATAGATCTATGTGTATAATTGATTTTACTCTGTATTGCCAAAGGAGAAAACTTAGATGGGGAAGCAGAATATTAAATAAAAATTAATTTTCATGTTTTTTTCTAACTCAAAGCCACACTGTGCTTTGTTTTGGTTTGGTTTTCCCATCAGTGTAAGTCCACTGCAAATTCACTGGAAAAGTGAAGAACTTTGTTAATAATTGTGCATCTCTTGAGGGAGAGTCACTTTAATGCACTACATTCCATTCACATCCAGTGTCACCTGTGCCTGGATGTAGGTTTTGGCTGAGATAAACTTCTCTTCACAGTAGCTCACACAGTGCCATGCTTTGGATTTGTGACCAAAACAGTGTTGATGACACTGGGATGATTTTTACTGTTGAGCAGTGATCACAGAGCACCACAGCATTTCCCACTTCTCCTGCTGCCCCACCAGCAAGGCTGGGGGTGAATGAGAAGTTGGGAGGGGGCACAGCTGCAACAGCTGACCCAGCTGGTCATGAAGGAGTATCTATCCCACAGCATATGAAGTCTTGCTCAGCAATAAAATCTGGGGAAGAAGGAGGAAGGGAGGAAGTTCAGGGTTGTGGTGTTTGTCTTCCCAAGTCACAAGTACATGTCATGGAGCCCTACTTCCCTGGGGGTGGCTGAATTCCTGTCTTCCAGTGGAAAGTAGAGAATTAATTTCTTTTTTTGCTTTGGCTTTACCTGTTGAATTGCCTTTACTTCAACCCAGGAGTTTTCTCACTTTTACCTGTCCGAGTCTCTCCCCATCCCACTGTGGGGAGTGAGAGAGGAACTGAGTGGGGCTGAGCTGCCCACTGGGGTTAAACCACAACACTGGGAACTGGCATTTCCCCCACAGCACTCCTGCTTCTCCACAGCTCTGAAAAAGCTTGCCCGTTACAAGCCACCTGAACACAGCCACCATCTCAGGTTGCTGTAGCAACTTCATTAAGTTCAAGCTGAATGGAGCTGATTATGTCCCAGGGTAGCAGCCACCTTAGCCTGCATTCCCACTGCCTGGCACCACCGTGACCTTCAAGCAAATTGTTGCTCTTTCCAGTGGGAGCAGAAGCAGCCACCCACGAGCCTCACAAACTTAGAGTTTCCTATCTTCATCACGTGTATATATTACAGAAAAGTTCAGTCCTGACTCCTTCCTTGCACCATCTGAACTGTATTTTTAATCAGCATTACTAAACTCTAGGTGCATGGGATGCTCATGCACCACAGTGGGCTTAGTCTTTCTACACCATTTTCATTCATTCCTGTCCCTCATCTCTGTTTATCCCAGGCAGGATTCTGCAGCACAAACACCTCCTGTGCAGGAACAATGTCGGATATTTTTTACTTTCTTTTTTCCCCCCCAAGTCAATTTTTATTCTGGTCACAAGGTAAAACTAAGAATCTGAAATCAAATTTTAACAAGTTGAAGTCAAATATTTTGAGATAATTGCTGTTTTGGTAAGTGCAGAAGCCTGGGGAAAAAAAAAGTTAATGCACTGCCATGTCTCAAACACAGAAAGCTGTTGCAGGTGAGTCAGAACAGGTTGTGGATGGAGAAAAGGTCTGTGTGGAGACTGGGCAGCACTTCCCTTGGGAACAACTTCCGTCTTCTGGAAGACTGTACAACACAGAATGGCATGAGAACAGGAACCAGGTCGAGGAGTGGGAAAGACAAGCAGAGGGGCATTAAAGCCATCAAAGACCCTCAAAGCCCTGTGACCCATTTCCAGAAGAATCCAGGGGAATGGACTGCATTTGTATTTGCATGAGAAGTGAGAAACCTAATCCCTGGTCAAGGAAAACCCACCTGTAAAAAGGTACCCCACAAACCCAGACAGTGCCCCCAGGACCCTGGACACCCTGTTGGCTGGATCAGTGCTGGAACCAGGACTTGTGATCTTCTTTCCTCTCCTCTCTGATCTCCCTGTCACTCTCTTTTTCTTCCCTCTTTTCTTTCATTCTTTTATACCTCTTACTATTAGATGGTAAGGGCAAAACATACCAATTTCCATGCTGAGTGTGTAGTTTGCTAATAAAACTTTGTGAGTTTTGTTTTGGGATCATTTTGGCTTTTGCTGTTCTTTTTTGACCGTGAGCATCTACCAATCTTGGGTCTTCGCTTCCACACGGGAGTGGGACAGAGCCGTAAGGAGCAACTTTGGATCTGCCAAACTTGAACATTTGCAGATCTTTAGGTAGTTCATGAAGCCCTAGATGAGCACAACTGAAATGTGTGCAGTGAAAGGATCACTACTTTATCCATGCATTTTTACCAAGGCAAAGTTCATAAAATAATTCACTAATTTTTGTAGAGATGTGCTTTTTAAGACACCTCTCAAACTGCAGTTTCAAAAATACCAAATATCAGTTTGTTCCATTATATGAGGACATCACCACCATTACGCCAGTGCTGTGTTTGGCTGCTGCTGTTATTAAGTCCTCTGATGTTTGCACAAGGAAAAAAAATCACTGCACTTCAGATTATTTAACACCTAAATGAAATGGAGCTTGTTCATCCCACGGAGTTGCTAGGCAGCCACGGCAGAGCAGTGAGCAAAGATGAATAAACAGCTCAAGGAACAGGAGCTGCAGCAGAGTAGACCCTACTCCTACAAGCATGTGCAAACCACACACATTTTGTGTGCAGAAAATGATGCAATTAGTGAGGAATAAGTCACATTGCTTATGAAGCTGCTCTGAAACTTTTCAGCATTTTTTCCCTTTCAGAAATTTCAGATGGCGGCAAGTTGGTACCCAAGTTCCCCCACACCCTCCCCTGTGGAGCAGAGACACAAGGGATTGGCTCCTTTTCTATAGTAGGACACTCTCCAGAAGTAAAAAATCAGCCTGGGAATTTCAGAAACTTCGGAACAGTTCAGGTTTTTCATTTTACAAAGAGCACCGTAGTGGTAATTATCAATTAAATGAGGAAAAAAATGTAAAATGCTTCGTACTGGCATAAGTTATGCAAAGGCTCAAGAGGTGACTGTCTCCACTGTCAGAAGAAACTTGAGTTTATCAATATGGCAGCCTGATACTCTGACACCTATTTTTTGCAAAATGTATGGCTGACCATACAAGTCATAATTCCACTCTAAAAATTACCAGTTACCAAGATATCCTTCCACAGCACACTCTGACACAGTCCATGTTGATGTATGAGGAACAAGGTAGAGGCTATTCTGATGAAAGAACAGGAATCATGGAGGAAGGTGCACTGGTTTCCTGGGAAGAGGAAAATTTCCCTGCTGGAACCTCTCAGTCTGTGGTGTGAACATCATCCTTTGATGGAGCACCATGGGTTTTGTGAAGCTGGATATACCCAGAGTTGTTCTTCAGCTGCACAGTGACTACAGTAAAGTTCAAAAAGAGGTGTATGCCAGAAAATGTAGCAACCAACCACTTAGTATCGTTTTGCTTTCAAATGCAAAATAGCTGTTTTGAGTTGAGTCTGACAAGACTGGAATTTTGTCATAAATTTACAAGTTCTTGGCTTGGAAAGAATAGTTCATATTTATTAAAAAATCTTTTGAGAAACTTAGTTTTATAGATATAAAAAACAGTCATGAACTGCCTTAACAACATGTCATTTTGTTCTGGAGTACCTACACTAAGTGCTTTTCATCTGTTTGAAGATGAAAGAACACTTATTAAAACAACAAAAAAAAGGTTGAGTAATTGTTTTTGAAGTGGGGGTGGGAAAAAGGTATCTAAAGATGTGCCAGGTTTTACTGCCAGCTTTGTTTGTCTAAGTGAAACTGTCTGGGTCTGGTTGGGGCACCAACTGGTACAGACAGCAAGGAGCAAAACACTTTATGGTCTCCATGGTCTGGCTCCAAGCAGGGCAGAAAAACAGTGCTAGAAGTGCCTCTGTCTTTACAGTGCCTTTGGTGGGAGTTTAGGGTGAACAGCATTTCTGCAGGTGCCTGCGTGGTAGACACCTGAAGTGAGATGAGATGAATCCCCTCCAAAACGTGGTTGCAGGAGGCAGAGAGGCTGCTCTGCTCTGGGATCAGCTTTCAAAGGGAGTGGCTGGAAGATGAGCTCTGTCACAGCACCGGGCCTTTCTGTCGGCTGTATGACCCCTTACAGAGCTGCCTTATGCACCAGATATTTGGGAGATCTGAGTCTATTCAGCTCTGCCATATAAGGGATTTCAGCAGAGCGTGCCTCCATCATGCCTGTTGGGTATTATCTCTATAACCCCTCCGGGCTGGATTATCTCCTTTACTGAAATCTGTTCCATATAAGGGGCTGGGAAAGGGCTGTGCTTCTCAATCTGCTCGTGCCTTGGAGTGGCGAAAGGACTGTGAGCCTGCAAGGACTTGGCTCCAGCCCCAAACCTCCCCATGCCGAGATGGCTGGAACAGTTTGCATGGAAGCTTGTTCTCTCTGTGATTTGCCACCCTCCAGACCTTCCCCGTGAAAGTTCTTCAGAAATTGGGTAGTTTGGTTAGATAATGGTCTTTAGTGCCAGGTAGGTGATGCCCAAAGTCTGGTGCAGGGTATGAAATCAGCTCTGGAACATGTCATCCCTGGGAGAAGTCAACTCCCAAACCTTGTGCCAGCATCCAGGAAAGTGTGGTCAGTTTTGCTGTGATGGAAATGCTACAATTAATTTTATATATGGCAAATGCACTGTCTAATCTCCTTTATAAATAGTAAGATTCAGTAGCTACACGTAAGTTTGATGTACCACAGCAAAGGAGAGATTTTGACAAGTGAAAGGGTTTTCCACTCTTTCCTGGGATGCCTAATAATAAGTTAATGGCAGAAACCAACCCATTGTCAAAATAATTTTTGCATCCCCCCCATGAGTATGTAGTCTGTTTTGTATATAAGCGATTCTTTGTAGAATTTTACTCCCATAAAGGCTTTTCTCTCCTCCTTTTGTGCGTGTGCCAAATGGCTAGGTAAACCAGAGGCAATTAAAACAAATACGGCTTGAATTACAGGCCTGTTCCCACGAGACCCTGTGATAAGCAAACGGGTTAAGATGTGCAGTAAGGAAAAGTTGTAGAGAGGCCACTTTCTCAGAATTGGCATTGGTCATGGTTTTCTTGTGCTCAGCCCCTCCCTGTGAGCCAGGGCCTCTCCAGCAGCACTCCATGCAAAGTGGATGAAAAGGGCTGCACCTCCATTCAGCCCCCGGTCCCCATCATCCTGCAGTGTGGAGCCATGTCTGCCAAAATGCCAGGTTTTACCTCCCTAGCCCAAATTCCAGCACCTAATTCCAACATTTCTTTTTTTCTGTGGGTGAAAGCAAGTAAAGAGCTTTATGCTCACAAAGCAAAGAAAAGGGTAAGAACATCAAAATACCAAAGGGTGGGGGGAAAGGAAAAAGGTTGTCTGTCTTAGACCTCTGCTGTCACATCAGATCAGGGAAGGCAGAAAAGGTCAGAACATTTATTATTTCCACTGTGGATTTCCTCTGGTGAACATTTGGTCGTGTCACCTACTTCACTGTGGTAACTGGATCGGGATTTGGGGGAATGCTGTGTCCTGCACTAGCACTGAGGAAGGCACGAGACAAACGCAAGCTCAGTCATGTTCAAAGGTACACCTGCAAGGTACCAAATCTTTCATTTTGACACAGATTTGAGAAGGAAATTGAAGGAATGCTGTATGCAGAGTGACCTCAGTACAAGTGTTGGTCAGAAATTATTAAGGTGTGGGGTCTGGTCTGTAGAGTAGGGCACGAGGTTCCTTCAACCGGTCAAGGAGAGAGGAATCATCTGGAAATCACTGTGGTGCCTCTCTATCTTATGACAAATTTCTGTTCCACACAATCTCTCTTCTTTACACTTTTGTGACTAATGCATTAATCTTTGTACTCAGCCCTTTTCCATGAAATCCTGGGCTAAAGTCTGCACCTGCCTTACATTTCTGGTAACTGGGATGGACAGGGGCAGATCGTGACATCACCATGGGTTTGAGTCACAGGAACACCATTAATCACCAGGGAAGATGATGCCCCAGCAGCCTGCTTTAAGCAAAGTCACACTTCTGTACCTTCGGGGTTGTTTAATGTCCTCAAAAGCCAGAGCTTGGTCCACATCCCCTATGTTGGTTGTTCTGGGATAGAACCATTTGAATGGATAACTGGCAATTCCCTCTGGTTTTTGGCCAAAACTCTCCACAGGAAATTTTTATTTAGCTGACATTTCTTTTTTTATTATTTTTCTTTTTTTTTAAATGCTGGCAACATGATTTTGAAAACTAGGAGAACTGGTGCCTTCAGAATGGTGTCTCTGCTTCCCTGAGCTGCAGGAGTTTAGGAGAAGGAGAAATCTTTTTTCTTGTTTGGCTGTGAAGGAAAGTTAATCAGACAGCTTAATCTGAAAATTCTATCTAATGTGATATTATTTTAGAAACGTCTGCCATTCTTTTCTTAAAAAAATATTTACCAGAATTTTTCCTTCATTGTCCTCTTGCTTACAACCCTGCATTCCATAGAGGAATGATTTTCTAGGTAGGACATGTTGAGAAACCTGTTCCAAGGTAGAGGGGAGAGGTAGCAGGAGGAATAAAGTGACTTTTTATATATATTTTTTTTACACTGCAGAAAAGAACATCCCAGACTTTGACCACTACCTCTACGTCGGGTCAAAATAAAAAAGTGACCTTATAAACAGTGCAACTTGAGATTGCAAGGCTTCAGTTCAGGGTTTTTTACCTTTTATATTTCCATTGCACTCCCATTTAACACTCTTCCTTCTGCAGGTGAACTTTCCAGGCACATTTTCAGCCCAGTATTTGCTGGTGTTAAACACCTACAAAGGAAGATCTGCCAAAGCTGGCGTAGGTGACACATTGCAAAGATCCAACTGAACTCTTCAGTTTCATGACCAGTGCCAGAACTCCAGGAAATGGCACGAAGCTGAGTTGGGGAGATTTAGGTTAAATCCCAGGAAAAGGTTTATTCACCCCGAGGGTGGCTGGCCACTGGAGCAGGCTCACCAGGGGAGTCATCACAGCACCAGCCTGACAGCGTTTAAGAAGTGCTTGGACAACACTCTCAAGCACATGGTGGGGTTTTTGGAGTGTCCTGTGCAGGGCCAGGAATTGGACTCGATGATCCTGATGGGTCCCTTCCAACTCAACATATTCTGTGATTCTGTGACAGAGAAGGAAGGAGGGAACATGTTAGTATATGAGTTAGAGCTGTTCCAAGTTTTACCTCAGACCACAAGTTTGGACAGCTAGGAAAGGGTGAATGGGGTCAAAAACCAGAGAGAGCTATAGCTTAATTGGACAAATAAATAAAACAACACTGCTGACCTGCTTTTCCTTGCCAGATCTCATTGCTCAGTGAAAGCAGTCAGTAATGTTAAGTATTTACAATATGTACATCAATTTATGAGCCTTCCTCCATCCAGGCTGTTGTGCCAGAGATGTTTTTAAAACTTTTGCTTACAGGGAAAATTTGCCCTGTGAGGAAATTTGTGAGCTGGTCTAGTTCTAGGCCTGACCCCCCATAAATAGTAGTATTTTTGTGGGTGAATACAGCAATAATGCAACTTCTCTTAACCCAGTGCAAAAAGCAGTGCAATATTTTCCTGGCCCAAGAGATCAGACTGTCCTCACCTGCCTCCCTGCTTTGGCAAAAAAGTCTGGCTTAGTCCTGTTCCAAACATGAGTAAGAGCTCTAATTGTTGCAGTCTGTTCTTTAGGGTCCACCACATCTTGACACTCTCTCTACACCCCCTACTTCCAGTTCAGCAAGAGGAAAGGAACAATCCCCCAGGAGCATAAACAGTGTGAACTTGTTGTCAATACAGCCCTGTATGATCAGGGGGAAAAAAGTTATGGCACCAGGCAAACCAAAGGATGTGCACTAGTCTTGTTTCTGTGATTAGTACTCTCATTTTACCATATTTTCCCGTTTTCATGACTACATTATACTGAGCCCACAGTGCTGCTTTTATCATTCTCTAGGTCAGTTGTGGGCCAAATGAGGGTCAACATGACCTGAGCCTAAGCCATGCTTCCTCCAGCAGAGGTAAAACTGAGGGAAGATGGGCACCAAGTAGAATTATCATTATCATGGCTGAATGAGCAGGTACAGCTCCCTGAAGACAGTAGAAAACATCAATTTTTACCTGATTTATTGCTATTTATGCACACACTTATCCTGTCTCCCGGAAACGGATACACAGGCTTCAGCTGATCTACCCATGTGAGTTAAGTACTTCAGAGTTTGTAGGCTTTGGGCCTAAACCCATAAGAGCAAAGCATCTTGCTGCATGCCTTGAATTTATCTAGACCAGAAACCTTTATTTCAGCTTGAAACTTCCCAGACCCTCTGCCTGTGCTTTCATAAGAGGATGACCTTATGCCCACGACATATTCTGTTGAAATGTGATTTAAAGTTCTGGCAGAACGGCAAAACTTTTTTTTTTTTTTCCCAAGAAAAACACAATAAGCAAACATAAGCTGCTGCCTTTCTCTGGCTCTTTACTTCTTCTAGTAGATGGATTCCTCAGTCAGACAGGTAAGACACAATTGAATTTGTGAGCCTAATGCATATCAGTTCATGCACCCTAGACTAGCTCCCGAAACTGCACATCACACCATCTGTCATGAATAGGTCGAGGGCAAATGGCAAAAGAAAATCTGCCTTGCGACACAGAAGAAAAATCATTAGCACTGGAAAGGGTGCTGTTACCTGAAAAAAAGGCAACACATGCCTCAGGGAACGAAAGCTCATTAGAGTGCTTGTCTCTATTTCCTTTATTGTTAACCTTCATGGGTAAACACAAGACCAAATGTTCATTTAAAGGATTTCAATGCTCAGTCACACGTAATTTTCAAGCGCTTCCTAGATGTCTGTTCTTGCCATGAGCTGTTTTTTCTCTCCTTCACAGCATTTGGGCTTTCCCTCCATATTTCTCCACATCTCAGCCTGTGGAAATGTGTAACAGCCTCTCTAAGAAAATATTTCAGTTTCTCAGTCCACCTCCTCACAAACCATCACCAGAAGCCACCAGCTTCCTCACAGAGCTGCTCTTCATTGTAGTGCAGTGCAAGGAACAGCCCAGGCTTTAACAAGCCTGTTTTGGGACAGTCTGTACAACCAAGGCTTCAAATTTTATCAGTCAGGCATTTGTTAGACACCACCACATTCCTCAGTATTTCCCCTAATTCCAGGTTGACTCAAACAGTTGTGTGAATGGGTTGTGCCTCCAGTGAGGTTTGGATTATGGACCTTCCATACAACACAGGGGTGCTGCCATAACAAAATGCCTGGTTTATTTCACTCATCAGCCCAGAGCATGACAGCATCCCCTTTTCATTTAAATGATTCAATTATTAACTTCTCCAGTGCTCACTCCGTAATGAATTCCTTGATCAGAAACACTCGAGACGTTGCTAGTCCTGGATATAATTGAATCTTTGTTCTATGGCTTGATCCTACTATCAATACTTATTGAAGAACTGAACACACACTTGTCCACTGAGTGCTTAAAAGTGACTCAGGTTATTATGTTGTGGTTGATTTACAACAAAACCATCTGAATTATGAACTGCGTGAAGAAGAGCTAATTGAATTTGAAACCTTAAGGCTGACGGTGCTTCAGACTGTGATTAATACAAAGCCAAAAGTCTTCCCCAGGGATGTTGGCATCAAGAGATGTTCAACAGCTCCACAGGCATGTTTTATAGTGGGACAAGTCTTTTATTGGCAAAATGGGATTTATCTTTTTAGAGGTGGTTAATCCACAAGTTAAACCAGTATGAGCTGCAAAAGGTTACAATGGAAAGGTTGTTGGATGGTTAGAGAATTAAAAAAACCAATAAAATCCTTCATCAGTCTGATTTTCTTTCCTTACATTTTATCTCTCAAATTTATGGAGGCAGTTTTAACCAGGTGTCTACCAGCAGCTTAACTTAAAGATTTAGATGCCAAGAGCTGCTCTTGCTACTGCTCAGCAAACACTGAACTCTCAAAGTACATTATTAATTGAACCTAATAAATAGTGTGTGGAAAGAGATAAATTCCTCTAGAGTCTGATTCATCTCACTTATCTGAGGTATCTAATTTAAGAGGGGATGAATTGTCCTTTGTGAGACACCTGTGTCTCATCAGAGACTGCAGATGGACCTTTTTGCACCAAACCTTGCGAGAAATAATATTAAAGGAAAATACTACCTGGAATGACTACCTGAGACAAGAGATAGCCTCTTGTGCAGTTTGTGTGACCAGTCTTTGCTCCTCTCTCCCATGCTGCACACGTATATCTTCCTCCTGGTGATAAGACCTGGGTGTATCTTGTCTGGTCCATCAATACAGAGAACAGAAAAAAACCAGAGGCACATGATGTGCAAGATTAATATCCTTCAACTTCAGGCATTTGCCATTCATGCTCCTGTACCTCATCAGGCTTAGCTCTTCTTACAGCCAGTGCAGAGAAACACTCTGGGGATGTGATTCCTCTGACCAGCTTTAGAGGACAAGGTGAATTGTACTTCCGAAACCGTGCACTCTTTCAACTCCCAGACTCCATGGCCTATAAGAAAAGCAGATAAATTAATCATAAATGGCTGTTTTCAGCAGTGTAAGACGTTTAATCACGTGACCCACTTTTACAGTCATTGCAACTATTGACTAGGATAGACATGAATCACAGACCAGAGCAGGAAAGCTTTGTGTGGCTGCTCCTTGAGCAAGAGAGCTATTGAAATGTCCAGAATGAGGAACCATAAGTGTTTGCATTAGATTGATGCCCTTGATGTAATATATTTATTTTTAAGGTCCAGTACATACTTTCTGAAAACATCTTCATGAGGTTGCTTCCCTCAGTACATTTTAATCCCTTCTCAAACAGGTGATGGATGAGATACTTTCTTTCACTCATTTATTCTCTCTTACTCTAAAAACAAGACAGCTTTTAGGGGAAAGGAGGCTTTTGCTCTGATTCTAGCTCCCAGAAGTCCTATGCTTGGGAAAGATAAATTTTTGAGGTTTCTTTCAGCTCTGTTTTTTTATGAATAGCTGATTTCTACTTTCTATGAAAAGGCACATTTGTCATAGACTTATCACACACAGTTGTCAAGATTACAAGATCCGTTCCTACTGCTTTTGGTGTTAGCAAAAATAATTCGTAACTCCAGAGGAGTCACTGTTATTTGTGGGCAGCTTTAAAGGATAAGTTTATATTTCTTCCTGAATTAAAAGCTGCAGACATGGAAGCACAGCAAAATTCCAGTCCTTAAAAAAATCTTACTCCTGCAAATACATAAACCAGATGTTCTTGTGGTTTCTAAGCTCAGATATATTCTCTTGTGGAGTTAAAGGGATTTCCTGGGTGGATAAGGATTTAAGCCATTAACCCTGGTCATTCCCTCCTCCCAGCTTCCCGAAGTATCAGTTGTCCTCAGTGCCTGTCTCCTTGAACCCCTCTGTGTTGCATCCTCTTCACCTCTGATCCGTTTTTCCAGCCAGATATTTTGATGACTCTTACTGTAATTCTTGTGCAGATGACTAAATATATAATAAATATTTTATTCTCCAAGAACCCCATCACAAGAGTATTATCGTGTGCCTGGGGAGGGGTTTGCCATGCAGTGTTTCTGCCTTGCCAGGCTGTTAAAAAAAAAATGCTGAGCTTGCTGTACATGGGATGACAGATGCCTTTTCATCTGAAATACCAATATTGCACTCCTGACTCAGGGTCCCTTTCAACTGTGAACTTCTGCAGAGGAATGTGCCCATGTCTGCAGCCTGCACCACCATCAAAAGTGGGATTTCCCTCACTCTTATTAATCAGATTGCAATACTGGCATTAAAATCTGCTGATGGGGCAACATTAACCATTTCATGTGGGATCCCACCAGTAGACAGAAAAAGATTCAGACTGAGAAATAAGTCCAGGATATAGAAACTTGGGTCCACTGGAAGAAAGCAAATATAGAATAAAGAGCAGAATCAGGTGAGGGGGGAAAGTGAGAATAAAGAGAGAGGAGTATAAAAAAGGCATGAAACTGCAGTATCCTCAAATAGATCAACACTAAAACTTTGAAGTCATGCCTCAACACACATTTTCAGGGGAAGGAGACATTCTCCCACTGCTACAAACCACCTGCCAACAGTGGTGATCATCCTGTCTGCACTGTGGGACAAAGAAACCTTCCTTTATCCTTGGCCTACAGGATGTCAGATATAAAACCTAATCTTTCTCCACTGGCAAATGTGACCAGATGACGATAGAAATAGTTTTTATTAATTTTCTAAACTAATCAACTCTTTGGATGTTCCTGCAAATTCAACCTCCCCCCTCTCTCTCCAGGTTTCAAGTTCCTGTCTAAATCAACTGCACAAATGGAGTTTTCTCTCTGCCACGTGCCCATGAGCAGCTGAGCCAGGCTTTGCAGTAAGGCTGACAGGAGAGTAGACCTCTATTAAGAGAGGTGGCAGCAAAGAACAACACAGTGATTAAATGCAAAATTGAAATCATAATGGAAATTGGGGCACTGAAAAGAAATTTTAATTAAGTAAGCAACTGCAAATCAAACAAATGTATTCATTATTTAATCAACTAGTGAGTGCAGAAATCTCAACTAATCAGGAAAGTCTCGGGGAGCAGATAAAGAAACAAATCAAGGAACCAATTTAAAAGCCATAAGAAAATAGCACACATCCTCAGTATAAAAGAGTGTTTGTCTAAGAAACAGAAGGGAAGCTTCTTTTTTCCCCCTAACATCATATTTCTTATCTTTGTAAGGCTCAATTTTTTTTTTTATGCTGGGATTTGGGATGCTGTTTTCTTGCATATTTGCTCTTAATCTGTTCAGTCATAGAAAGATTGACTGTAAAGTGATGTATTTCTTTGCCTACTTCCACCCATTTTTCACCTGCAGCACAGACCCCTTGAGCTACCATGATAAATGAATTTTTACACAAGTGGATAAAACACTGGGTGCCCTGAGCCACTGCTCAGCTCCATGTATGATGTGGAACATCAGAGCACACGGGACCAGTGGCTGGATCCACCCGGGCTGTTTCACAAGCAGGAGCAGGGCCAGCAGAGAAACATGATTTATTATTACCCAGAGCTTTGCCAGCTTGCTCCTGCTTAAGGGGAAGAAGGGATGCTGAGCCCCCCATCTGTATGGTTCAGAGGAGGGACATGAAGAAGAGGGCTGGAGCACCTCTCCTATGAGGAAATGCTTGAGAGCTGGAGTTGTTCAGTCTGGAGAAGAGAAGGCTCCAGGGAGACCTTACAGCCCCTTACAGAGCCTACAGGGGCTACAAGAGAGCTGGAGAGAGACTTTTCACGAGGGCATGGAGTGACAGGACAAGGGTGAATGGCTTTAAACTGAAAGAGGAGAGATTTAGATAAGAAATTAGGAAGAAATTCTTTACTCAGATGAGGGTAAAGCACTGGCACA
This sequence comes from Atrichornis clamosus, assembly GCA_013400975.1. NCBI lineage: Eukaryota > Metazoa > Chordata > Aves > Passeriformes > Menuridae > Atrichornis > Atrichornis clamosus. The sequence goes on from WBMZ01013075.1 coordinate 31,164, forward strand.
GGCTGCCCAGAGCAGCTGTGGCTGCCCCATCCCTGGAAGTGTCCAAGGTCAGGTTGGATGGCACTTGGAGCATCCTGGGATACTGAAAGGTGACCCTGCCCATGGCAGGGGCTTGGAACTGGATGAGCTTTGAGGTCCCTTCCAACCCAAACAATTCTGTGATTCAGACCTGCATAAGACTGTGCCCCTGGGCTTATTTTCACCCTAATTTTTTTCTGCCTGACCTGTGTGAGTACAAGAGCAGGTATCCATCATTCACTTCAATGAACTCCTTGCAAAGTCAGCAAACAGCTCAGCATGAGCAGAGAGAGCCCTCTCAAGCCTCAGAGCTACTTCAGGGTAACCAAATGAGTCACAAGCAGCCATGTAATTACTTTTCCAGGCTTCCTTACTTGAGAATTTGGATCTGTGTACAAAAGCATGAATCCAGAGAGAATTTGCCACCATACCTTGTGAGTGTAGACATGTTTGCACTCAAAGCAGTTGGATAGGGGCAGGAGATAAGTTAAAGAATAGTACAAACAAGTCATTTACTTCACAGTCTTGTAAGTATAGCCTGTCTACAGTCTAATAAAAATCACATATTTAATTAGTGGCTTCATTCAGCATTGTGTGAACAGTGATTCACTGTGCCAAGCCAGAGGAGATGGGTAAAAAATAGACCTTGCATGAGGTATCTGAGGAAAAAAAAAAAAAATTTTTGTTCAAAGAGTAAAAATCAGCTGCATAACAAAGATATGCAATAAAACATGGTGGGGCTTTTAAAACACAAATGTAGCAAATTCTTCCTTAGAATAAGTGGAAATTGACTACATCTTTGCACCACAGGGAAAGGAGTCTGATTTTATATCCAGACTCAGGGACTTGGACACCTGATATCTGGTTTCTTATTCTTTCTCTGTGACTGGAACACAGAGCAAACACTTTTTGTGTTTCTGCTTCTCTGCATTATTTGGTTGCTCCTACTGCCAAGCACTTCACACTCGTAGCATTTTCCACTTCATCACAAATCTTTTGCAGATGAAAGTGCACATCCCTTCCTCCACACTGGGGTCCCAATGGCCTAAATACTGCTTGGGCTCCAAGGTGTAAAACCCTTGTTCTGCAGAGCCAGGGCTCGGGAGCATCTTGAAGCTCAGAGCTGCTAATGCCTTCTTAAATTAACATTTCCAGGTACTTAAAGGCCTGGCAATAACACTTCCCAAGGCACCCACCTTGGGAGAACCAAGTATCCCAGCACCTTGCTCATTCCTCAGGCTGATCATGTGGCACAATTAGGAGCTACCAGGTGCAGTCTGGGCTGCAGACAAGCACCGAAGATTCTTGCCAGACCAGACTCTGTCCTCTCCAAAATTTAACAGTTCCCTGCTCTTCTCCTGAAGGTCCACAGCTGAGGAAGCTGATTTATTTATGGAAGACTAAATTATGGTTCTGCCTCCAACAGTAGGAGTTGAACCTGCTGTGGTGGAGGGGTCAGAACTACATGATTTTTAAGGTCCCTTTTAACCCAAATCATTAATGGTTCTATGAGAACCAATTCTCTGGGCTCTGCGGCCCCAGAATCATAGGGGATGCTGAAGCAGTAATGTGTGCTTCATTCCCTGATGTTGATGCTATGCTGGTCTCTTGAAATAATGAAATTATAATTGGACTGGGCTGGGAGGAAAGGAGAAGTGTGATTCCATAGCTTCATGATTGGGATGCTCCCCTAGGAGAAAGGGCAGCTGATTTTCAGTCCACTCAATATTTTACTCCTTAAAATAAAGAAAAAGCTTTGCTTTTTTTCAGTTTTGCTGTCAGTTCAGTGGTTCAGCAAGGGAGTACAGAAGTGTTGCAAGCCCAACTGGGTGACAACCACTCCTGTCTCTGGAGGGTCCATGGAATCATCTGCCCATCACAAACCCACAGACAGTCCCAGGGAAGCCCAGCTCAAGTTTCACGTGGGTTTTTTTGCTGAGTCAGAGTCAATTTGTCTTAAAGCGCAGAAACCACAACAGAAAAGTAATTTTATATGGGTGTCACCCTGCTGCCTAACGCTGCTCAAAGCAGTCTCAGCACAGGACGTGCTTCGGTGTTCCAGTCTGAATATAATTCCAATGTTATGGTCAGGATAGAGCACCCCTCTGCCCTGCAAGCTGCCGCTGCCCCCACAGCGCAGGGTGCGCACACGTGCTCCGGCGCTGCTCCCCTACCACCAGCCAACATCCCAGAGCATCTCCTGCTCCCTCCTAACCACATTAGCAGGAGGTAATGACGTTGTTTGGGCCGAAAGGAAACGGCAAATTGGATTGTGACCTGCTCCCAGGGCGGGTGTGATGGGTGTGCTGTCAGCCAGCACACGCACGCGTAGCCACGCACATGCCCACGGAGTGCCCTGTCCTCACACACACGCCAGGGCTCGGCTCTGCAAACACACTCCCTGCTAATTAGGCAGAGAGCAGAAACAAGCCTCTTAGTCTACCATGGGAGGTAATGTCACTCGGGGCTAAATATAAATCTATCAGCTGGAAACTGGATGAATAAGACTGATTTTAAGGCGGGTGAGGTAATTTTTAGGTTACATCATGCAGCCATGCTGCATCCCATTTTATATACTATGAGAGCACATAGCAATTTCAGCTCTGCTCTAAGACCATATTTGAGTAAGCAATCTCAGGAAAGAGGATAAAAATATTTCTATGCACAGAAAGCTGCTTTATGAACTTCTCCATCCTATAGCAAAGGAAGCATTATTATCCCCAGAAAATCCATCTCCCCAAAATCCCTGCTTATATGTGGAGCTGGAGGTCAGAATTTTGCTTGCTAAAGGGAAATCCCACTCAGCACACATCTAATTATGCTCCTGTCTTCCAGATCCCACGTAGCAGTTCCTGATAAAAGAATAGACAGGAAAGTGGAATCAGTTGCAGTCTGGTTTATGATTTTACATTATTAAGCCATCGGGGACAGCCAGACAAGTTGAGAGCTTAGTGAACTGAACTCTCTAAGACCTGCTAAGTACTCAGGAGGCACTATGCAAACCCACAAAAAAAGAGCATTAATCATCAGGAAGACTTGTCAGGATACTCAATACCTGAGCGACAGATGAGAATGGAGTGGAAAAGAGAAGAGAGAAGGGCAAAAAACAAAAATTAGGAGCTTTCCACAAACCTCTCCTCAAAGTCTTACAGTCATTCTGCAGAACTTCTCTCTTTCTTCTTTTTTTTTTTTTTTGAGTAAGCCTTTGTTTTCTCATTTCACAGGAGCATATCCATGCCTTAGCACTGATTTCCCTGGAATTACTCCAGATTTACTGTGGTGTAGCTGTACGGCATTGGCTTTTTATAATAATGTGCCTCATTAGTAGGTACTTACAGTGTAACTGAATTATAGGACCCCTAGTTCTGGGCAGTTGCTGCAAAACGGAGCACTGACGTGACACCTAATAAAGCACTTGTTTAATGCCTTCTGGGAGCTACAATGTTATATTATTTACAAAGTGCCATTGTGTTTCAAAGACAGAAGAGCAGATGTTAAAATCTGGTTTATTTACACGCTGTCACCGAGGATTAAATCCATTGTCTTGGCTGAGAATATCCCAATATATGCAATGCATATGTTGGCAGGGAGCATCCCTGGAGGCACAGAGGTCAGGCACGCCAGGGTACTCCAACACCATCTATGGACACAGAGTGGTTCAAAGGGGATGCGGCCTGGTTTGAGTAGTGAGCCAGATGTTAAAAACTTGTGCAAAAATAAGCAGGGACTTATGTTCTTCCCAGACCTGATTCCCACGAAGCTAGAAGGGCTAGGCTTTTTTGTGATAACTGGTGCAGCACTCCTGCTAGGGGAACAATGCTCTTGGACAGCGGGACACCTCCTAAACAAACAATAGTTCCCCATCGACACTTTTGGGAACAAATGTATTCCTACCAGGATTTTTTCTTCCTAAGAAACAAACCTTTGTATACAAGCTCTGAATTGCATTAAAGACTGCTGATGTGAGAAAATAAATAAACTTGAATCTCTACGGCATCACCATGCCATAGCCCCACTTGCTGCTCTTGCTGTTTGCGGCCTGAGGGCAGCACGTTGCCCGGAGTCCCAGAGCATGCAGGCAGAGGTGTCTCCTGCCACGTAGGAAGTTTAACCTGGACCTTCCCTGAGGCTCTGCCACCAGGCGACTGCAGCTCCCACCCAGCTGTCACATCAGGGTGTTCACGGTGTGCTGCTGTGCAGAGCTGCACGGCCCTCCCTGCCCAGTGTCCCATGAAGGAGAGCCAGGCCGAGCTCGCGTCGGAGTGCTGGCAGCGGAGCGGGAGCCTCTCTGAGGGGGAAAAAATATTTAAAAATAAATTTTTAAAAAGTGGATTCGGGAGCTCTGAGGACATTTTCCTCCTTGAGCCAAAGGGGAACCAGCTTTTCTGAAACCCACGCATTGGTGAAGCATCTCTCTTGCCAGGCTGGTGCCCAAAGTGCTGCTGAGGCATTGATGGGCAGGAAGCTCTTGTGAGCTCCCACACATCATCAGCCATGGGGCCCATCACTCCCCTGGGCTTATCTCCAGCTCTGAATATCAGATTGGGTGAAGTCATTCCAGTGAAGATACTTTCCTATTTTTATCACCAATACAGAGGAGGAAGAAACATCTTACCCTCAAAAGATCTGCATTTCTCAAAGTACTTTCCTGAGGTGATTTGGGCATTCGTGGTGCTCTCCCAGCAGGTGTGACCTGTAGTGGCCAACAGTGGGAGCTGCTGTAAGCAACCGTGGCAGTCCCAGCACCTCAGAGCTTGCACTACAAATCTTGGAACTACCCTGTCTGAAGCTTTCTTGAAGTTTTGATGAAAACCTGAAGTAGAAGCTTGACTGACCACAAATCGTTAGGAAGTGGGCTTGTTCCTGGGCTTGTCAGAGGAGTCTGGGATCAGTGGTCTTGTTCTTTGCTTGGGTCCTGCCTGTACCATCCTCCACTGGCTTCAAGGGAAAGGAAAGGGGTATAAGGCAGTATGGGCAGCCCTGTTCACTGATCAGCTTCTGTCCTCCCCTTTCCTACTTCTCTTCATGGGGGGACCAATCAATGCCTGTCTGATCTCAAGTACCCCAAACCTTCATTCTCACCCCACTTCTTCCCACCCCAATTTCAATCTTCCCACTGGCCCAGTATTTTTTCCCATGAAGGGAAAACAATTTGCCCCAGGCAAGTACTTTTGCTGCTTTTGCCCCATGAAAATACCACTGACGCCTTTCCCACTCAGAAGCAAAGCCCCCAAGGCCCTCCCAGCCATCATCAATCTCTGAATTCACACTGCAGTCTCCAGGGCTTTTAAAAGATAGAAGTTTCACTAAAATAATTCTATAGGCAAAAGGTTTTAGTTCATTTTCTAGAGGGAATGAGTTTAAATTGTGAAATACTTATAACCCGAGTCTGCTTTTACTTCCACAACACTGAAGGAAGGGAAACTGGAAATCCTGAGATGGATTAACTGTGTAGGAGAGACTGAAAAAGTGACTTTCTGCACCGGAGGCCACCGGGCTCAGACCTGCCTTTGAAGATTTCTCTACAGAAAACCCAAAGAGGTGTGAAGGGGGCAAGGTTTCGGACAGGATTTCACAGTGGAAACCTCCAAAACTACAAAGATAATTAGGATGGCAAAGGCTGGGGTGGGTGCGAGTGCAGTGTTTCTCTTGAACAAAAAGGCTGGAGCTCCAGGAAGCCATCACCCAACACTAGGCAGCAGTGGGCTTGTGCAGAGAGGGGTTCTGGCCAGCTGGGATGGACATGGAGTGGCACAGGACCTCTGATGAGCTTTGGATAGGACCAAAATCAGCCTGTATTGTCAAAATGTCCCAAGATAAATGCTCTATAAAAATAATTGTTTTCCTATCTCTTTTTAAATCTTTAACAAAAAAAATCCCATGTGGAGTGAACCTAAGAGTACATTGTTCTCCCACTCTGGAGACCCCCTAGGTGTTTAAGAGGTTTGGGATGTCATCCCAGCTGTGTGCCATGTAGGTGGGATGGTCATTCTTTATTCAGGATAGGTGGAGGTGGTAAATAAGCTTTCACAATTAAAAGAGCTGAGCTGCAAGACTGATCAGAAGAACATGTGAGGCTGATCAGAATTATACTGTATAAGAAGAGGTTGGCTTTAAGACTGAATCCAAAGCAGAAACCTTTGCAATGGTGCTGGCAGAGTGCTGTGTATGTGTTTAGGAAAAATCGAGGGGGGGAATGAATTATTATTAAATGCATTGATAATTGTACATTATATATTACATATAATTAAATATTAATTATGTTATGCAACATGTAATTATATTTAATATAAATAATTCATTATAATTGTATACATATATATAACATTATCATTCTATCATGTATTTATTTAGTTAGTTATTCTTTTTAAATATTTAGACAAAATTAGGAAAAATCACAGAGAAAGGCTGAGGTATCACTGGAGGAGAGAGCCTGGAAGAGGAGACGTGCTCCTGTTTGGTTCCTGAAGCACTGAGGGGCCAAACATATGCATCAGAGACTGAATTGAAGACACAGCTGATTACAGCCACTTCCCATTCCTACTGGAAAAAGCCTGGGGATCCCTCAGCACTCAGTAGCTGCTTGACTCAAATCGGGGAGCAGTAATTCCCACACTTCAATGAGAGCAGTGCCGTGGCTCTGATGGGTATGAAATGCTGTCTCAGAGATAACTTTGCATTTCTCAGGCCTGTGATTAAACAGCGCGGCTGTGTCATACATCCCTTTACACAGCACCTGCTGCAGTGCTCTGCTGGATCCTGCTCAGCTCGGAGCTGGGATGTTCAAACAGCTGGGATGCTCGAGTGTACCACGGGCATGGAGTGCATTCCTCCTCTGCTGTGAGCTCATGAGGACCCTGTAAACTATATGGGATAAATTAAACCCTGACTCAGCTCCAGTGGCACAATGAAGCTAAAGCAAGGATGAATGTAATCACAGGATGGTTAGTGTCGAGTGGCAGAAGAATCTCCCTTTGCTGTCTTTACCATAACGTGCAATGCAGCTGGTGCTGGAGAGGGGAAGCTGCCTCTTGTGACACAGGTTGCAGATAACACCAAAGAGCTGCCTAGGAAAGATTTATGTACTCCCTGTTCAAGTGGATACAAACGGCAGTGGTCTCTACAGGCACACACAAACTGTTTCTGTAGGAACAGCGCTTCAGAGCTGTGATATTTTTCCCCTGAGGGTACCAGCAGGAAAGTGTGAAATTTATTGGTTTTCTAAAGCAGCCCTGTTTGTAAACACAAACTGAGTTTTAGCTTGGGAAAAGTTTTCCTTCCATTTTCCGACACGTTTATCTTTAGAGGGAGTTTTGTCACAGGGAGCATCCGGACGAGGCGGATCTGGGCTGCGACCCTGGGAAAGCTCAGATCTGGAGGGGCCGAGCAGGAGCAGGGGGGCACAGGAAGCGCAGGGGGTATTGATTTCAGACGTGCAGACTCCTGCCAGAGGGTCGGCTCCGACGCTGCGAGTGCCCTGTGCCGTGCCATCGGGCGGTGTCATTTCCCAGAAACGGGGCTGTGTCTCCCCTCGCTAATCCGTGAGGCACATTGCCACGCTGTAGGTTTGCTTTGAGGTGGCGGGGGGGAGGCAGGGAGGAGATCAAATTATCCTCCTCGGCATGTACGCAGGCACATTGCCCCCCTCCTGCCTCCCTAAGATCAGCTGCCTGCGTACAGCTAATATTAAGAGCACTAAATGCAACCAGCAGGATAGCGTAGTGGGCACCTTTTCCCTCTCCCCATCCATGAGCGCCCCAGGGACAGGAGCTTGGAGCTGAACCTGTGAGCAGCTGCATCCTGTGAAGCCAATCACATTTGTGACTCAGCTTCTGACTGCTCAGTGCAGGGCAGTTCTCCCAGCTGGGGAAAAAAACCCATGGGGGCTCCCTGATGCAGGTGTCCCATGGGAGGAAGTGTGCCCCCCTGTCTCAAGGGGCTCCATGGGGACTTGTGGCAGTTTTTGAGCAGAGATGAGCACTACAACCACTCCCATGACATTTCTCAAACTCATCCAAGCTGTCCTTTATTTCACTGAATCCCAGTGGACCACCACTATCACCCCAAAGAGGACACCACCACCCTCACCCCAAAGAGAAGCACGGGGAGAACATCAGGGATGAACCTGACCCGCTTATGCTCCTAATGACTATGTGTGTGCAAACACTGCCCTCTGCCTCCTGCTGAAAGGCTTTGTTGTTGGGTTGGGGATCTGATGGGTTTTCAGTTTCCCTCTCCTGCGATGCAGGGTGATTACAGAGCACTCTCCAGCCTGGCTGCCCGCCAGCACACAAAATGTTGAGAGCAAAACACCAGCACGCCCAGCTCGGCACTGGTAGCGCCAGCCCAAATATTCAGAGCCATGTGGTGAGTGGGCTGTAAAATTCCTCAGCCCTACAATCAGGAAAACCTGGAGATTTTCTTATATGTAGCATGAAAGGGAGAAATTTCAGCTTGTTTCACCCTTTAGGCTCATATTTTCCATCATTTACCTCCTAGGGGAAAGATTACTAATATTTTTGTTGTTTTTAACTGTGTTGAATCTCTCAAGGGAAGGGGAAAATAAAATGCCATCAGAACTAATACCCAACCAGAGACACCTGGTCAGGGCTAATTGCAAGAGAGTTCCTGGAGGATCAGCAGTGTAGATAAGAAAAGCAAAGCCAAAAGTGAGGAAGGAGATGTGGGAGCAGAGCAATGAAATGATGTTTCCCAAAGTGACAGCCGGCCTGGGGCATGGCCAGAAGTCAAGTCTGTGCCTCTGCCTAGCCAGGACAACAGGATGAAGTCCCAAAGCCTGCTTGGCTTGCAGGCTGTTCCCAGCCTGGCCCCAGGAGGGTGCATGAGCTGTGTCCCATTGTTGATGCCCCAGGAACTCTTGTGGGGTGCCCATCACACAAACATCAGCACTTCCCTTTGCCCCATGACCCCCAAAGGGCAGCACGGACACGGCTCCCAGGGACTTCCAACAGAAGGGAGGTGCCCAACTCCTGTTCACACTTTGGAAGATCCCCTTGGCCTTTTAACTGCACCATGTATGGTCCCTGATAGCTGCAGTGTCAGGCTCGAAGGAGCACAGAGGGCAGCGAGGCAGCAAGCCAAATTCCGGGAAGAGAAGAAAATGCGTGGAGGTTGCACACAAACTGCTCACAAATGAGCTCATAGGAGGAAGCTGGGTCTCCCAGGCATGGCCTGTCCTTCCCCAGACTGTGCTTCCTCCACTGAGGTGGCAGGTCTGCTCTGATTTCATGCTGTTTTACCACGGAGGATATCACAGGGAACACTGTTTTAAAGAATGCATCCTTTTTTTTTTTTTCCCTTTCTGGTCAATAAAACTGCATTTTGACTTAAGGGTGAAGATTTGGATCAATTCTCATTTTCTATAAAATGATTCTCTCTTATACACCAAGGAATAGAATTGAAAATGTAATCTATCTTGTTGAGAGGTAGAGTCAGGGTCATGAAAATTAACCCCCAAGTGCCAGTTATTGTGTCTTTTCACATGCCAGCAAATAGCAGAGAACATCTTTGGATTGCCAAACAGTAATTTAGAAAAAAATACAATCAGTTTTGCCCAGGCCTCTAAAGGGATCCTGCCACCAAGTCACTTTTTCTCCACAGTGTAAAATAACTGAGAACAACCACTTTCAGCCATGATTTGCTAGCAAATACTATTGCCAGATGAAAACTGGGATCTGGGTGACTTTGTCTCACAGCATTATATTCTAATATTTGGCTATATAAATTGAAGAAGAACTGAACTCCTTTAATTAAACAATTTCACTTCAGAATCCATAGGATGAAAATTGAAAAACACGGAATAAAATGTTATCAGCGTTTTCGTTTAAGGCTGGGGAAACGTGACACTTTAAAATGACTTGAACTGATGAAGAGACAATGAGGTGTAGCTGGGCCAGCATAGAAAGCTTTGAGGAGACACTACCCAGATATTGCGTTTAGAATTAAAATTTGGAGTTTATACTGCAAGCAGGGGTACTGGAGACCTGGGCTGGATAAACGTGCTAGGTGATCCACCAAGGACTGCAAGAACTGCTGTGATGTGTGTGTCTTTCTTCTAAAACTCATGGGAGCCAAAGGAAATGCTGGGAGGAGAGCACAGTGGGTGACGTAGAAGGAGAACCAATAAGTGGTGGAACCACTATCTCTGGAAGTGTTTAAAAAATGTGCAGATGTGGCGCTTGGGGACACGGTTTAGTGGTGGACATGGCAGTGCTGCCTTAGTGGTTGGACTTGTTGATCTCAGAGGCCTTTTCCATCCTTAGTGATTCTATGAAATAGGTCAGAGACCTGGGAAGGGCCCCTTCTGGTGCAAAGAGTTTGTGTCAGCACCACGACTTGGCATTGGATCAGCTCTGCAAAGAGTAGCTGAAATATTGTCTGGGAGTGAGGCTGGTGAGGTCCCTTCTGTGAAATCCATTAGGCAATTGACTGTCGGGGTTTTGACCTAGCACTTTATTCTCTTTAAACCAAGGAGTGTCTGCTTTCCATTGCCACGTCCCTTCCATTTGGACTGATAACGTAAAACAAGGAAAAAAATGTTGCTCAGGAGATTTCTGGTGGTGGATGGCAGTGGTTGGTACTTTGTGCATTGGGCTTGGTCATGTCTCAATATGCTGTTTCCAGGATCTGCTTTTACTCTGCAACGTAACACAGGGACTGTGATTCACCACAGTGGTGATTTGAGGGGCAGGCAGGGAAATTATTTTCATTAGAACCTCAAGGCTTCAATCCTTTGCAAAAAAAAAAAAAAAAAAAAGAAAGAAAAAGAAAAAGAAAAAAATTGCCTTTTAGGTCTGAATTTCATTAGGGAAGAAATTTTCACAGTGGCACTGCAAATAAACTAGCCAAGCTGACTAAGAAAAGAGACTCTGGATTTCGTTCAACTGGTGCATATAGGGAAAACTTTGAAAGCAATTGAACTGATTTTTATCCTCAGCTCTGAACTATATAGAAGTGGTTGGCTCTAAATTGCTATTCTTTTATTTGAAACTGTGTAAGTTCCTGTAGCTCTTGAGCGAGTCCAGGATACCTTTGTTCCAGGGACTAAAAATGCCAAATAAAAAGCCCTCGCAAGAGTTTCCAGGCTAAAGAAAAGAAAGCATTTAATAACAGGTGCAGTGGATTACTGGGAAATGATGAAGTGGTATCTGTCAGCATCGTGGCCATGATACTCATCCATCAGCGACTTAATTACTACGCAGGGCTCTCTTGCAGCAAAGGCAAGTTCAAAGGAGGACAATGAGGGCACTTTACAGATAATTTCTAGGTGTTTACAGGAAAACATAATGTTGCTTGTTCAAAAATTGTGTGACTGAGAAGCAGAGGCTGGTGTGGGGCGGGTTAGAGCTGGGAATTAGAGGCAGCAAGAAACAGACAGGAGAGGTCTTGAGAACACAATCTGACTGCTCTGCCTGATGCAAAAAGCAGGGCAAACCAGGGGAAAGATAAAAGCAGGAAGGTGTGCCAGTCATCACAAAGGGATGGGGAGATGTAGGGAACAGTAGGACTCTTCTTGTCAAAGGCCAGGGAAAAGGTTGCTGCAGATTTGGGTAATGTAAATTTGGAACAAACTTTTGCCTTTTAGGTCTGTGGGAGCATAGGAAAGGTTGTGTCTCCTGGATGGTGGGAAGAACAAAGCAGAAAGAACAAGAAATAACCTGTGTGGGGAGAGATTGGAGGGGTAGAAGAAGATTCTTATTAAGGGCATTGATAGGAACCCAGTTCATGTTGTCCACAGAGATTTGCCAGGGATGGAGTCAGCAGCTCAGTTTGGATACCCAAATGCCAGTGAGATAGCTCAGCCCCAAGAGACAGAGGAACATGTCTGAACACCTCCCTGCCTTTTCCTGCCATCTCCACACTCAGCAAGTGCATCCCTGTAGGACAAAACCCGGCAGAGATGTGAGTGTGCCCAGGGCAGAGGCGCCCATGGACGGGAGATGTGTGCGCAAAGCCCCCACAGCCAGCCCCCTCTGTGACACCCGTGGGTGACAAGGAGAGATGCCACTCAGCACAGAGGCATCACCCTGCCCACGTCCCCGGTGGCCGTGTCCCAGAGCAGAGCTGGTGTCAGCTTTTCCGCTCTCGCAGCCGCCGCTCGAGTGCTGCTCTAGTACTTCAAAAGGGGCTGTGAAAGTAGCACTACAGCAGTCACCAAACAAGCCACTGCTATCTATCTTCAGGGATAAGATAAGACATCAAAGTGATTGATTCCCAGCTCTCCACGTCAGAGCAGAGTGTGGGGGCCGGTGACAGCCCACACATCCCCCCATCCCGCAGGAGTGTGGTTGCATGTGGGAAGGGTTGTCAGATTCCCAATGGCTCTTTTTTTCTTTTTTTTCTTTTTTTTAACTTTATCTCTTTGCTGTTGGCAACCAAGCTTAATTTGTGCTTTTGAAATTATTTCCTTACCTTTAAATAACAATAAGGAACACCCACAGAAAAATGTCTTGGTGCCCTGACAAGCAGATTTACAATGGGAAATGGTGACCACCCAGCAGCAAAAAATGATAATTATAGGCACATAATCCATTCTATCAGTCCACCAGTCACCACAGCATGAAATGGCCCCATTAACACCCCCAAGACCTAGCCATTCACCTTCCTCCAATACCCTGTCAAAATAAACAGCTCATGGAAACCCCTGTTATTTTGCTGGATGCAAAAGCCTGCCTGCTAGCCAGCGGAAAAACGAAGCAAAGTTGTAAAAAAGAACTATTCCCTGATTCGTTTTAAATTTGCTAGCAGATAGTTATTGATGGTCTGCTTGAGAAGCAGCTGTCAAGCTGTTTTGCTCTCCCTCTCCACTCCCCTTGTTGCCTAACACACGTGGTACCACCCCTCCTCCAGCAGCGCGGGGAGGAATACGTTTGTCACACTGCAAACACGAGGAAAATAAGGACGTCTCCTATCTGAGCTGAGCCACCCTGAGAAGGTGCTGGCTGATGGGAGATAGGAAGAGGCTTGCTTGAGGGACCTCTGAAAGCTCCTTATGGCTTGTTGTGAGGTATCCAGATAGGGGCTGCCACAGGATGATCCGAGGGTGTGTTTTAATATGTGACATGCAGAGTTTTTAACAGCAGAAAGGAAAATCCATTGTCCCTACTTCCCCCCAGAGTGAGTTCTGGGCTGTTAAAAGGGCCCTGGTTGATGGATATTCTCACCAGGGAGAACCCAGCTTGCTGTGCTGATACGGCATTTTTAGGGACTCTTGCAGGTTGGTTTGTTCAGCCTAGAGAAGAGGAGACTGAGGGGAGATCTCATCATGGTCTGCAGCTTCCTCTCAAGGGGAAGAGGAGGGGCAGGCACTGACCTCTGCCCTGTGTGGCCAGGGACAGGACCTGAGGGAAGGGCCTGAAGCTGTGTCAGGGGAGGTTTAGGTTGGATATTAGAGAAAGGTTGCTCACCCAGAGGGTGGTCGGGCACTGGACCAGGCTCCCCAGGGCAGTGGTCACAGCACCAGCCTGACAGAGTTCGAGAAGCGTTTGGACAATGCTCTCAGCACATGATGTGACTCTTGGTGCTGTCCTGTGCAGGGCCAGGACCTGGACTCGATGATCCTTGAGGGTCCCTTCCAACTCAGAATACTCTGTGGTTGTGCTGCTTGAGTGAAGGTCCCCAGCCAACATTCCTTTCACACCCTTCACACTGTGAAGCCCCCATTTCTGGGGCTCGCCCACAGACACAAAAGAAGCCACACAATTGGGAAACAGCTTGGGGAAATGCAAGTCTTTGTGCAAAGCAGAGTATAGAGATGAATGGATCTGGCCTGGAAAGTCAAAGTTGAATAAACCCCACCTGTATTTCACTGAAGAAGGACACTGTGCTGGGACGACATCAAGCTCCCTAAGGCATGTTCTGGAGGAACAAGGATGTGCTGCCTCCTGTCCTAAAATCACCTCCTGTTGCACAACAGTGACCAAATAAAAGTGAGAAATCAAGTCCTGAGGCTGCAGGACTCGCAGAGCAGAGAGAAAAAAAAAAAAAAAAAGGAAGGAAGAACTGTTACAATCAGTTAAGCAACAGAATTATTTTCCAAGGAGGCAGTCAGTAAGGCAGAAACACGGGGATACAAATAGCCTGGAGGAACATGTTGGTGGCTTTAGCGCAGGCAGCTCTTTTCCATTAGTGGAGAGCCGGACACGCAGGGTCACTTTCTGCTTTGGTTCCTCCCAGTCAACAGCTCAGCTAACAGGTGCAACCTGGTGTTTAAATCTGAGTATGGACAATGGAGAGCTGCCAGAGCAGTGAGGAGGGGAACGGCGTCGGATGCTGACGGAGATGAAAGTGGGGACACCGGCACACGGGCTCCAGGGACGGACAGCCAGGAGCAGAGAGGTGCAGCCCATCCCCAGCCCCATGGCTGCTGCATATCCTGTGTAACATGAGTGGGGGATCTGAACACAATTACAAGAGGTCAAGCATCTGCATCAGAAAGCTATGGAAATCACGGGAAGTGATTATTAATAGCCGCAGCAGGGAGGCTGAGGGCTTGGCAGGTGCTCCTTTCACAAGGGGGATGTACCTGGTTTGCAGGGGAAAAGCAAGCTCTAGTCTCTTGGTGCTGTCAATCAGGCCCTTTCTCTCTGACAGAAATTGTCTCAGTTGCAGGAAAAGTACAATGGCAGTGGATAAAAGGAGTAGGTTGGATGTGCTCTGCTCCATCCTTTATGTGAAATCATGGGCAAAGCCTCCTCAAGCCATCCCATTTCCCATCCCTGATAAGCAAATGATGATTGTCTCTCTTTCTCTTGCGGCCAAGCAGTGCACTGATGAGGCACAGGGAGATGGTTTTTGAGGAGCCCAGGAGCCTTGGGTCATGCTCAGTGCACTGCCTCATGACTTTTCGGCTGTATGGGCAACATCCGATTTTTTACCCCCAGAAAAGAAGGTGTGGAACCTGCTTTGGGGTAGAGAGGGTCTGCCCTGAAGAACGGTGCTTCCACTGTTTTCAGCAGGCATGAGATCCAGCCGCAGCTCCTGCTTTGGGCTGGGTGTGACACATCACAGGAGCTACCAGGTCACAAGCCAGCATTTTGGTCACTGCAATCAGCAGGTTTCAGAGCTTTCATCCAGACAAAGTAGGCAGGGGCACAGTGATTTTCTCTCTCTGGATGGGTGATCTCCGTGTGAAACAGCCTTGTTTCTGCAAACCCTGTCCTTGATTCGCTTTCCTAACTTGGGTTCCTGTATTTAATCTAGAATCCAGTTACCTAAAATACCCAATTTTACAATAATTTGCTATCCTGGAAGCCAACAGAACGTAACAGAGATTAGTGCACAATTCTCCTCAGTAAAATACAACTAAATTTCAATATGGTTTAGCTTTCGGGGGAGAGAGGGCATGGGGTCAGACTCCATCCCACAGCAACCCTGAGGATGATGGAGGATTTGGGACAAGTTAGTTCTCTGGTTGGAAAAGTTCTTTTTTTTTTGATAGAAGCATGAGAAGATGTGGTACATGCTCCTTTGAGGGGGTTGGGAGGCAGATGCATCCCTGATGTTTTCTTTGAAACAATTTCTCCTCCACTCTTGTGGAAAAAATGCTGACAACACTTTCATTTTCAGGGCACCTTATTTCTCTAGTAGTCTGAAGGCCATAACTGTTCTCCTGATGCACAATAAAATAAGTAGACCTGAAATGGTCAGAAAATCCCCCATTTGCTAAGCAGTAAATATGATCAGTGCTTCTTTGTTCACTCTGAGAGTCTGCAAAAAAAGGCCTAAAAATTTGAAAATGTAGATTACTAGCAAACCTTAAAGGTCATCTTGACACATAAGGCATTTAATGAATTCTGGATTGATTTTTGTCTTAGTTCTTCTGGAATTGTATTATAATGATTGTATTTGCACAGTCTCATTTTTTCTTTGGAAACAAAGTGTTTGGTTTCATTAAATAAAACAGGGGCTTTGCTTCAGAAAGATATGAAAGCAGTTTAATTGCAACTAAAATGTGGACATAGATGTTGCAATAATCATCCAGCTCCATTATTGTTTCAGTATCTCAAGTAGTCTGACATACAAGAAAGGAAAGTAAATTCAGCTTTGAATTGAAGGCTATGTATGGTTGACGTATTTGACTTTAGGGGATATTTATAAGCAGATTATTCTTGGGGAATTTATGCAGGTATGACTAGGATTGCATTTTTAAAGAGACCATGTACAGACACCAAAATAAATGATTAGTGCTTGTGATAGTCCATCCTGAAGATCCTCTAATAACGTAGGTCCAAGCACTTGAAAAACCTCAGATCCACGGCTTCCTTATGCAGAGGGCATGACATTTTTATAAATGCTTAAATCTACACAGGAATTACCGCTAATTCCAACTTCCAAGAGCTGCATTGAAAATGTGCTTATTTAAAATTGCTATTCAGCAGTTCCTTAATTATAGTTTACAAAGCCTGAGTGTGAGGGAACACCCACTGGAAGACCTGTAATTTTTTGGCAAAGGGCAGAACTGAAGACGTGGCGCTTTTTTTCATGCTCCTGCAAGACAGCCTAGGGAGCTTTCTGCCATTCAGCATTCCTTGTCCCACACTAAGGCACCAAACCTCTTCAGATTCTGTGAGCAGCTCCTTAATGTCCAGCTCAAGGCTGCAGGGTCCATGAGCTGTCAGGGAAGTAAAAGGTCAGGCTGGATATTGTAGCATTTAATCCAAGTAAGACAGGTTTCCAGGAGGATTTATGTCCTAACACAAACTTCAGCAGTTAGTCTGGTGACACGTGTGAAGCTTCTGTAGCCTTATCTTCTCTTTATCAGTTGAAGAATACAGGCCTCTGCTTAGTCAGACTAAATGGGATTTTAATTGAATGTTTCATCTAAAAAATCAATGGCATGAAAACGACAGGGTCGGTGCTGCCTGAGCATGTGCCCCATCTTCCAAATGATGACACACACACCCCCCAAACACAACCATGTAAGCAATGCAGCTCTAGTGTGATAATCATTATTATAATATTCTTCTGAAATCTGCATTCAGCTCTCGTTCCCTTGTGCTGTGGGTAGGCACACACTTGGGGAGCAGGCAGGGAATTATAAGTGTTGCAGCTGGTGCCCATCACATCACTCAAAAAGCCTGGGATGTCTGCAGGATTCGCTGGGCACATTCTCATGACCTTCCCTCATCGCGCAGAAAGGCAAACCAGATGATCACTGTGGTCTCTTCTTGTTCCTGTCCTTGCTAAAATAAAGGTCACCCTGTTCCTCAGCCCATGATTGGTTCCTCAAGGCAAGGGCTGGCTCTCACATGGCATCTCCAAAAGCCCAGGCACCACAGTCTGGATGGGCTTGTGCCTGTCCTGATCTGATTGCAGGAGACAGCCAGCTGTGGATCTGCATGGGATAGGGCTGGTTCTAAGGGCTGGCCTGGTCTTTGGTCTAAACAGAGAAAAAATATTCCTCAAAATGAGTCTGAAGGGCCGGAATTCAACGGCAGCCCTTGGCTGGTTCGGCACAAGCATCACCCACCCTCATACAGAGCTGTGGCTCAGCCTTGGCTTTAGGCACGCTCTGTCTCCCAGTGACAGCCCTCCCTAACAGGACGGGCGGCCTAAGCAGCAGTTTCACGATGGTGGGCTCCCAGTACAACTCGGTTGACCCACCAGAAACACATCAGCTCCATCTTCTCTCCTATCATGGACAGGATGGGTATTCCCAGTTCAGCTTCTGCAGGTGCTTCACAGTGGCATCTGCAGCTGCAGGGCTCTGTTCCTGCATTTTTCTGCCCCTTTCCACGCCCACCACCCATGTCCCTCCACCTGTCCCTTCTCAGTAATTCCCTGTGCACTGCCTCGGGCCACGGGGCTGATTCTGAGCCCACTGACGCTCGCTGAGCTCGGAGAAACCTGCTGTGTGCTGTAATTCCTGCTGGTTTTCCTTCCTGTGCCCCAAAAGGGATACATCATGTTATTCCCCCAACCAAAACTGAATTGGCTTTGCCATGCATGCACTTGGCCCTTCTCTGGGTTTCCTGCCTACCCTGATGCAAGGGAACCCTTTTCCTACACATCACCTCTGCTTTTCCCACATCGTTCTCTTCACTGTGTCCAGATTTACCAGATTTTGAAGGTCTGGCTCAAACAGAGACATTTTTAAGCCGTGTGAGCCCTCTAGAGTTAAATCCCTCTCCAGATTCCTGTTTTTTTTTTTCTTAACCCAAAATAAGGATGTCTTTTTCTGATTTAGTTCATAATGCTTTCATCCCACTTTGTTCTCAGCTACATCCAAGCCACTTCCCAGTAGCAACAGAGAGAGAAGGATTCTGTATGGCAGGAGAGACAAAGGCTACTGTGCAGCAGCATCTGCTTCTGGGACCACTCCACGTCTCTCCTGACCCTCCTCACCTGAGCAGAGCTTGCATGGATGGCTCAGAGCTAAAATAGGTGTGTGCCCAGTACAGTCTGCACAGTACAAATCTAACCCTGTGCTTGTGGAGCTGGAAATCTAAGGAATTTGTACCAAAATCAAGATGTAGTTATCCCTTTCTGATTTACTACTAATTCAGCGAGGATAAATATCAGTTATCTTCCCGGTCATTATAACCTTCTCCAACCATTGCTTTCCAAGCTTTGCTTTCCCAGCCTGAGGTCCCAGGTATTTTCAAAATATTGCAGCAAGGCTGTTGCAGTTTCTGTGGCACAGATCCCAGTTTTAACCTACATAATGAAGAAAACCTTTAAAAAAAATTTTTTTTCAATTGAAAATCCTGTTTTTCCCTTTAAGAGAGCAGTAACTATTAAAACCAGATGTTCTGTAGCCCTCATAGCTCTAGGATGGGCTATTATTGCCCTACCCATGTTAGGGCACATCAGTTTCAGCAGCATCAAGGCAAATTCTCTCCCTTTCAGCCCCAGGTTTATGTTACTCACGAGCTGATGGGGGAGATGCAAAAGCTGGTGTTTGACTTTGGGATGAGCTTTTTGGGGGACCCTGTGCTATTTGCTTTGCCGCCGAGCAAAGCAGAGTTGTGACTCTACATCCCCTCCAGTGTTTGGCTGGCTTGGTACCCGTGGCAGCCTCACCAGCTGCCCAGGCTTCTTCAGAGGCGCCTTGGCTGCAGCATCCATCCCCTGGGCTCTCCAGGGGAAAGGCTATTAGAGAGAACATGCTTCCCTGCAACTTGCCCGGGCTCACTCAGGCTTGGAAATTCTCCATTCACAGCTGGCTGTAGCAAAGGTCAGGGTTTTCTGTTGGCTTTTTCCTTCCCTCTCTCTGGCCTGGAAGAAAGAAGCAGAACCACAGGTGATGCAATTTGATTAGAAGCTCCTGAGGCTTAAATTAAACAGAATTCTTTATCAAATCTCTGGGCCATTAGCCCTGTCTCTAGCAACAGCCATGCCAGGACCTCTCCCTCACTACTCCCACATACATTACAAAAGCTCAGTGAGATCTAATCAAATAAAATAAATACCCGCCCCCGCTTTCAAAAGGAGGGAAATGGCAACAACAGTAACAAAAAAGTGACAGCAGCACTGGGTGCTGGATGCTTTGCATGTTGCTGTGTGCCCCTGGCTGTGCTGCATCCCTGGGGGCAGTGATGCCCCCCCAGCCCCTCCAAGGACCACGTGGGTGCTGTGAGGATGTCAGTGCTGCCCACTGCCATTGACCTTTCCTTTGTCCTCATCCTCAGCCTGCACAAGCCAGCTAAGCCTTCATCTGAATGAATACATCAGAGTCCCAGAGGGGAGGTAAGCCCACTGCCAGGTACATTTGGGATGATGGAGACTGCACTTAGCACGCATGCATTCTCCTGATGCTCTTCCAAGGGCTGATGCTCCCTACACCACCACCAACCTCCCATCCCATCCCCTCCCGTCCCCTCCCGTCCCCTCCCGTCCCCTCCCGTCCCCTCCCGTCCCCTCCCGTCCCCTCCCGTCCCCTCCCGTCCCCTCCCGTCCCCTCCCGTCCCCTCCCGTCCCCTCCCCTCCCCTCCCACCCCCCCCTCCTCACCAAGGGGCACCCTGAAGAACCAAGATCTCATGGCTGACACTGTGTGCATTCCATTTTTTTTCTTTTCCAATTTATCTTTAGTCCCTTGTTCCCTAGTTGATGAGAATTTAGGTTTGAGGAGAGCCGGACTTTGTTCACATTTCACCTCTGCCACAGCAGTTGGGCTTTATCTGGGGTGAGACCTTGTAGAGAAAGTCAGACTCAGCTTGCCTTGTTGCTGGTACTGGGAGCACCAAGTCAATCATCAGTTATTTTGCAAAGTAAGGTAACTCTGCAGTAGCTGGTAATGTGGCAAATGATCTCCACGTTGCTGAAAGGAAATCAATAAACTGGCTGAGCCTGGAAAATTTTACTTCTCTGGCTTTCATATTTTATCCCATAGGTTCTGATTGTCTGATCGAGTTTTTTTCTCTGGGACAAAATCAGTCTGACAGACATGAAATTTCTGTTTACACTGAGAAACTTTGTTCTTTCCTGTTTTCCTGCCTAAGCAAACTAAACACTTTAAATTTTAGTCATCTCCAGCATGCCTGCCCTGCAGGAATGTTACTTGTGCTATTTGCAGAGAAATGATGCTGAATAAAAGAGCACAACTCATCCCTTGGTATTTTACACTTCCCCTACCCTTGGCTGATTATCAAAGATTTCAGTTCTATTTAGTACTTCTTTCCAGCTTTGTCCAAATTGTTTGTCTTGAACAATTCTTGTCCTGAAATCATGTTGAGTTCAGCCTCCCCCATGGGAATCCCAGGACTTCTACTCCAGCCAGGAAATACTGTGAGCGCAGCCTGTTCCGAAGCAAATAAATCAGCTTGCACAAGGAAGAGTGACAGGAAAGTCTCCTCTCCAAAAATATCATTCACCTCTTGGGCCAAAGGTTAGAAGTGCTTGTGTTTAACTTGCACCAATTTATCAGTTCCCAAATGAAATAATAACACAGTGAGATGCAGTCCAGGGCAGTCAGAAAATGTGGAGGTAAGAAATCCATAGAGCCTTCATGAAGCCTCTAAATTTATTTCCATGGATAAAGGCAAACTTTACAAATATAAAGAAGGTATGGGTTTACCATCTTTAAGGAAGGGAGGGCTGTGTTTCATTTAATATTTAATTACAAATACCACTCATTAAAGTTCTTACAAGCTCTTGTTTACTAATTGGAAGCCTGTTATGATGCTTTGAAATGGTATTCAAAGGGAACCGGAGCCAGAATAAATGAAGCAATATACATAATTAAGATAAATATAGCAATTGTCTGATTAGGTATACAGGTAGTATAATAAATCTTATTTGAAAGTATGTTCTGACTGCCTCCTGAGCTGGGAGGCAATTAAAAATTAAAAAGGAATGAAAAATCCAACTCAAAATGTATCAGGCCAGAACTGTTCTTTTGACAAAGGGCAAAGAAAAGTCCCAAGGCTTAAATGGTCATTCCTAAAGACAGAAAGAATCAGGCTTTCTGAGTGGACTCTACTTTTGACAAAGTAAGTCACCCTAAGTTTGCATTAAATCATATTCCGAAAATAAAGGGCACTTCAAATGTCAGAATGATGTAGTGCTCTGACATGGCTGTATTTTGGTAAGAATCCTATCTTT
Source organism: Atrichornis clamosus (assembly GCA_013400975.1). Classification (NCBI taxonomy): domain Eukaryota; kingdom Metazoa; phylum Chordata; class Aves; order Passeriformes; family Menuridae; genus Atrichornis; species Atrichornis clamosus. The sequence continues at coordinate 52,747 of WBMZ01013075.1, forward strand.
AGCTAGATTTCTCTTTAAAGTTTGTACAGGACCCAGCATCCTTTAGATGTTGTGCTGCAGCACCACAGAGATAACCTCGGTTCTGGCACTTCCCCTCTTGTCTGAGCCAGGCTGCACGACCTTAGCCCACTGTCTGCATGTGGGAAATGCTCCCTTCAGGAAAGACACTGAGGTGATGGAGCCAGTCCAGAGAAGGGCCACAGAGCTGGTGAAGGGTCCAGAGAGTGAGTCGTATGAGGAGCAGCTGAGCGAGCTGGGGAAGTTTAGTCTGAAGCAAAGGAGGCTCAGGGGGGACCTTCTCGCTCTCTACAACTCCCTGACAGGAAGGTGAAGCCGGGTGAGGGTCGGTCTCTCCTCCTGTGAACAAGTGACAGGAGGAGAGGACACAGCCTCAAGCTGTGCCAGGGCAGGTTCAGGTTGGACATCACGAAAAATTTCTTCACAGAAAGGATGGACAGGCATTGGAATGAGCTGCCCAGGGAGGTGGTGGAGTCACCATCCCTGGAGGTGTTCAAGAAGCAACTAAAGGTGGCACCTGGGGCTGTGGTCCAGTTGACACAGTGGTCATCAGTCGCAGGTTGGACTCGATGATTTTGGAGGTCTTTCCCAACCTAATGCTTCTGTGATTCTGTGAAATACAGATCCTATGTCTCCTTTTCCTTACATTTGCTCTGGTCATTCACATCCATGCAAAGCCAGAGGAAAACGTCACAACTGTGCTCATACCGGCAATGAGAAGGTCAGTCACTGCCAGCAATGATGCCTCAGCGTTAATTACCACCTACTTTTGGGAAAGGGGAGTGAAACTATGACTATAATTCTGAATTTAACAAACACAAAAGAGCATTTAATTATCCTGGTTACTTGTTATCCCCAGACGCTTTCTGGTTCTGGACAGGATCTGCTCCTCCAGGGCAAGAGGTAATTGCTTTTTTCCTTGTACACTTCAGTGAGCGTTCTGGAGTAGTTAATGATTTATTATGAGAGCGGGGAGTGTTCAGCGGCTCTTCAAGTCAGCCAGCATCGCTGTGCCCAGCACCTCTAATGCTGATAACAAAAAATTCAACAGCCCAGAATCAGGGTCACTAACCAGGAGTGCTGCCAGGCGGTGACACAGTGATGATACAGGCTCTCCACAGAGATTCCCCTCCTGCAAGATACCTGCCATGAGTCAGGCGCTGGGAAGACAAGATAATTCTGGTGTTCTGACGACTCTCCCACCCATTGTTTACCTGCTGCAAAAACCTCCTCCAAGCCAGGGGAAGCCCAGCTGCATTGGCAGCCGTGGTCGGGCTGGAACTCCCTCCAGACTTAGAGGTTGTCAAATGAACATTTGCATCAATTTAATTCTCACATGACTCATCATTAAGTGATTCAGTCCCTCTCTGAACAGCCTTCGAATGGATCTGACCTTTCTTTCAAAGCTTGACCTCAGGAGAGGATTTAGAGGAGGAGCAGGGAGTGATTCAAGCCAGGGTCGGGCGGCTTTGGCTTGACGAGGTGCAGCTCACAAAGGAAGAGCTGTCACTGCACAGATCCTCCTGATTCCTGCGTTCCTGCTGCCTTGTATCCATTAACAAAAAGGACAGCATGGATAGGGATAGGGCAGGGAAGCCACTGCAAGGCAGAACAAAAGCAGGTTCGTGGGACCCCAGTGCTGAGAATGAAATGTGCCTGTGAGGTGAGACCTCCCAGTTGTACGAGACTTACCCTGCAGAGCCTCTTTGCCCTGGGGTGGGTTTTTTTTGCCTGGAGCAGGCTGGGACACACTGGTCTTAAATATCACTACAAGGGGGTAGGGAGAAGTATTTGTGGAAGACACAGTTTTCTGAAAGCACCAAGGCCCGTCCCTTTTCAGCCTGTCTGACAGCTCCTGCAGCTACATCTGCTGCCTCCAGACTCCTCTCTAGTGCACAGAAATTGTGATTTGCAGACAAGCAGTCAGGCAGGTGAGTTTGAAGACCAGTCCCTGTACAGGGTACTTGCAAAGGGACGGTGGACCCATGACTCCTGGGGAAGCAGAAGGGGCTGCAGCACATGGTTTGAAGAATGCAGGAGTCAAATGTGGTGGTGATTTTTGTGCTCTGATAGAGGGGGAAGGCAAAGCTCTGAGGGGAGACAAGCACCAGAGCAGGAACCCATTTACACCTGGGTAAGATTTGCCAAGCCACCCCTCTGGAGGCGTCTACTGCTCTGGCAAAACTAGCAAGGGAGCAAACATCTAAAGCAGGTGGTCAGTCAGTCTGAACTCCACCCATTCTCAATATTTGTCCCACATTGCCAAAATGTGGTTGGACAAGGTTGGGCTCAGCCTGGCAGTCACCTCCTGAGTGCAGCAAGTCACGCTTACCCCACCGCCAGCACCAAACAGGAGCTTCTTGGGGATGTCCTGGCAAAAGACCTGTACAGGTCCAGACCTACATTCAGAGGTGGCCCATGGTGATCATCCTTCCTGCCTCCCTTCCCTGCCTTTATCACATATTCTGTATCTACAGAGGTGCAATATTAATGGCTTCCCTTAAGCACCTACATTTTTACATTGTCCCAACAGGTTCAGAGAAAAACTCAGGTTGGAAGGAACCAGTCCTCTTGTGCTCTCCCGCTCTGTTTCTGGGAGGAAAAGTAAAGGCTTGCAAAGAAGAAGGAGGGCCTGCTGGTTTTAGGAAGTTCCTGGGAAAATGACTGCCTTGAGCCCACCTCACCAAGCAAAGTCAGGTCTCCTTTGCTCCAAAGTGACCCCATCCCCAACATGGCACTTCCCTCCCCTTCTTTTTGTGTGTTCACACTCTTTGGCATCCTCCCCACCAAAAATCCTCCTTGTATCACCCCAAACTCTTGTTTGTCTCAGTTCTTTGACTTACACCAGTTTTGGGAGCCACCAGCAGCTCTGTACCCAGCTGCAGTCAAGAGGGGCACAAGCCTGATGTGGAACATTCTGTCTTCTCCTGAAGGCTTGTTTTTTGGAAACTCTCTGTTTTCAGAGGTTACTGGCTTGCTCTTATCATGAAAGCTGCCCCTGGCAACACTCGTCCTTCCTTTGTAAGAAAAACATCCCAGGCCTGAAGTTATATAAGTGTCACATGGGTTTAAGGCAGTTTTTCCCCACTCACTCATAAGTGTCAGCTAGAGTTTCTTATCCACAGGCTGGGAGTCCAGGAGCAGTTCGTGTCTCTTTGGCTCCCGTATCTCATCACAGGGCACTTTTCACTTCAGAAATCTCTCTTCCCTTCTCAGCCTGCTCCTCAAGTCAGGAGGGGTGATCAACTGATGTCTGAAGCAGGGGAGTCAGCCCAGCAAGTGCCTTGTCGGGGGGTATTTCTGAAATGGAAAGATGCAGGGTGCTGATCCTTTCATCTCACATTTCCCTGGGAGGGATTTGACCCATTATTCTTCCCACACACCATCAAGAGGGGCACCAAAGAAAGTCCCTAAAGAACAAACAGCAAGCAGCAGGAGTCCCCTTGCTTGTCAAGTGACAGACCTGTATTGAAAAGCTTGTAGATAAGCATGAAAAACACTGGGGAACAGATAGGAAAAGCAAAAGAAAATGAAATAGTCCCAGGCTGCCCCCAAGCTCGAGCGCTGTGCCAACCACCAGCAGCATCTGCAGGCCCAAGGTGGGAAAGCCCAGGGAGTCTTTGTCCTTGGCTCTGTTGTGGGAACATTCCTGCAAATCCATTGCCAGAATTTCCCAGAAACCATGGCTTCTAGGGGTGTGAAGCCATGTTTGTTCCCCACAAGAAGCACAGGACAACTACAAGCAAGAGTTAGGCTCAAATTTCTCACAGATTGGACAAGACAGATAAGATGGGAAGATGTGCTCCCAATTTTTCCCGACCAGAAATAATTCCATTTATAATGGTTGCAAGCAGGACACTTTTAGAGGCAAGCGCAGTATTTGTGGATGAATGTCTCTTGTACCTCTGAAATTTGTCTTACTGATCTATTAACTGTTCCCATGACTCAGCCACAAATTCCAGCTATGGTTTAACGTAGCTCTCTTTTTCCTCATGCTACGTATGCCTGATTCACCTCTTTTCATTGAATCATCAAGGTTGGAAAAGACCTCCAAGATCAAGTCCAATAAAATAAAATTCAGCTAAATACCTGCAGTATCACAGAAGCACAGCTGCTGCAAGACAAGAAAATGCTTTCCAGAGCTGAGATTTGTGCTCTTGTTCTCCTTTTCTCTTACATACAGGTTATGGTTGGCAGAAAAGTTTAGTGTTTAAAATCAGAGTCCCACTGTGGACACTGTGATGTCAATGATTCAGCCGATGCCCTTAATCCTTACAGAAGGGTGTAATGCATTACCTGGTTTTGGTTTAAATAAATTTTGCCTTTTTTTCTCATCCTTTGATTTTCTACAACAGCTTTACATCCCACCACGGGGCTCTTTTGAAGTGAACTGTCACTGATCAGCACTGATGACACAGCAGAAGTGTGACTTGGTGGGTTTCTTCACACTTCATTCATCCGTATGTTGATGAGGGCAGTTCCAGATCAATTGTGTTGCTGTGCACAAAACCATTTAAAATACAATATTTTGATACATAGCTTGTTTTGGAGTTTTATTTGGTTGCGTTTTTTGTTTGGTTTGGTTGGTTGGGGTTTTTTTATAGGCTACAGGAATATATCTTGTTTAATATGAATTCAAAAAGAGGGAATAAATGTAGACCAAAAGCAACTTAGACCCTTAGGGCACCTACAAATAAGAGAGCAGCTGAGCTATGGCTTTTAGAGCTTGGCTTATTCTGAAATTTGTGTCTTTAATGGTTTTTTTTTAGTTTTTCAGTTAAAGTTTCAAGAGATTGAAATTCCCAATTAATTTTATTTCTCCAGAAGGTTTTAATGGGTCATTAATACGTGCAGTTTATTAAGCAGGCGATGATAGCATTACAACAGGAAAAGAAGGGGAAAAATCAGTGCAATAACTTAATCAAGTGGCTGAGCCTGCAAAATGGGGCGAGGGCTTCTGGCTTTCATTGACTCCACGTTTGACCTTGAGACAGCCCTGTCTCTCTGTTCATTCATCTTCAAAATGATGACCTGCACTGCAGATGTGCTGCAAACCTGCAGCCCTGCCTAGGGAGTCCCCAAAGAGCGGGTGATGAGTGGTACCTCCTGCCCTTCACAAATCGAGTCTGCAGCGCAGCTGACAGGGAAATCCTGTCACCGGAGACAGCCGAGCAGTGCCGGTTCCCTCATTGCCATTTCTTTTACTTTTCAAGTAAACTTGTATCATCACCATTGATCGTTCTGCTAATGCGGGGCAGCAGCCGGCCAGCCCTTGATCAATGACCTGACCAGGCATCACGCTCCATCACCTGCCTAATTGCATCCCTGAAAGGAATGGTGTTCTGCCCTGTAATGCTCTACTTAGAGGTAATACGGTTGTTACGGAAAGCTGCTAATGGTGCTGTGCCGGGTTTGGAAACAACACAGCTGTTAAAAACTCATTTGGGAGGAAGGCACTGACGGTAGGTATTGAGAGGAGAAGTGATGTAAAGCCTCTGTGTTTGCTGTTCTAATTGTTTAATGCAGGACAACCGGCCAAGCTTGTCATCTCTGTCGTTGTTTTACAGACAGAGCCCCTCATGTGAGGGCAGGCACCGGGAGGACAGGGCACACTGCCACTGGCACGGGCTGGCGGGGTCACCACACTCTGGGCAGCTTCTCCATCAGCAGCAAACCTGGCTCTACAATTATACCTCTCCAAGGAGATAATTGCACGTTTCATGGCAGGCCCTGACTCGCCGGAGCAGCCCTTGGTGCCGATTCCTGAGTAACAGTGAATCTCAGAAGAGTTTGGCGCTGGGGGCTGCAGACACCATTTGAGTGATCTGCTTAGGTGATTCACATGTGCACAGGGACAGCAAAAATACTGTGTGTCCTGCTACGTTGGGGTGATCCAGACTCCCTAAATGCCTTGTGCCTTCAGTGGGAGGAGAAGTACCTCTGAAGGCTAAAGCCAGAAAACCATAGCAGAACCAGCAAGAGCTGGTAGGAGGCACCAGGAAGAGACATGTACCCGAACTCCTGCCTTTCCTGGAGCTTGGATCCTCCATCAGACACCTTAGTCACTTTGAACTCTCTTCTGAAATCAAAGTAGAGCTCCTGCTCTCCAGAACACCACCAGTGAGGGAGCCACCACCTGCCTGTGCAGGATGGGTGTACATTGGCACTGGGTACCCTGAGGGGGTTGACAGATGGAAGATTGAGTTTCTAAGCAGCAAGAACAGGGTCGAACCTCAATTCTGTCCTCTCACAGGCTGTGGGTGTACCAAGACTCAGACTTTCTCCGTATCCAGCTCTGGAGTTGGACTGATCAAGATGCTCCACACCCAGGCCAGAGTGATGGAAAATTAGGCCTCCTGTGCAGGCCACACACAGGAGGACAGACCTGCATTCCGGCCTCTCCTCACAGGACCATTCCTGAATTTTTCAGTCAATGACTGTCTCCTCCAAAGGGAATAAGTCATGCTTAGAGCAGGGGTCAGCACCCAGGAAGACCATCAGAGAAGACTCAGCAGCACCCATCACTTCATAGTCAGGATGGCTTTCCCCAGAGCCTAACTTCTATTTTCTTTGGTGAAAAAATATGGCAATTTCTTCCTGCTCTTCCCACACAGACATTCCCCACCATCCCAGATTAGAAATTCCTAGCACACACAACAGGACCACGACTGCTTATCTCCACGTTCTGCTCACGTTTTTCTTTAGTCACACCTCTGTAATATTTAATAAGTCCTCACTGAATGTGACAACAGTCATATGCCAGAAGCACAGACGTGGCATTAGTCATGTTTCCTCTTGGCTGGAGTAATGTGATTATGGCTGAGTAATTAAAACTGCCCCTTACTAAAGTTTGGCTTCATGCTTTTCCTTTTGTATATTCAAAATCTGGTCATTTTGCCCTGCTGATCAGCCCTGTCTGAAGCGAACAAAACCTTGTGAACTGCGCCGTGAAGGCAGTGCCAGAACACCAAGGAATGAGGGAAGAGCAAGTGAAATAAGAACGAAAAAAGGAAAAAATACCTGAAAAACAGTAAGGTAGATGGAAAAGTGAGGGGCAGACCATCTGCAAGCCGCAAACATCTTGGGCCATTTCTCAGTGCCTTGTTTGAGACCTGTGCAAACTTACCCCAAAAGTGAAGTAGTAACACCCTACCACCACCTCTAAGGCGGCAAATTTCCTTTTTATGAAGAGCCCCCTTTGAAGAAATTGAGAGCACTTGTGTGGATAAGGGTTTGTAGGATCACACCTGAAAACTTTTAAGTTGTTTGGGTAAGAATCTCATCTTCTCATGCATGTGCAGACAGAGAAAGCAAACACATAATCCTGTTAAATTATATGGCATAGTCAAGACAGTGCTGGATCTGTTCTGCTGTGTTGGTTCAGTTGGAGTTATTCTCTGCTCCGTTAAAAAGGGTGGATCTACTCATCCTATGTTTGCAGATACAATGTTAGAATCAGAGGGGCCCCATGTTTAGGGTGAACTCCTGGAGCAGGCCTGCCCTTTTATGACCTTCAAGGCATGTTCAGGTGTGCCTGTACTGGCAAATTAAATAGTGTGAGGCCTAGTTATTACAAACAATACAGAGTGGCTCGCATTAATGTGTATCTTCTTTCCCCCAGGTTGGCTGCTTTTCTCCGGATTTCCCAGGAAGAGTCCCCAGTCCATGTCACCACCCCACCTGTGCCCAGGTGTCCTTCAGAAGAGTGGCAGATGGCAGGGGCCAAGCCCGTGATAGAAACTGTGCTGCCAGCCCCACAGGCAAGCCTTATCCTTGCACTGTGCAGTGTCGTAGCGTGCTCCCTGCTGCCCTGGAGTTCCCAGGAGGAGGTTCTCCAGCCCTGTGTCCAGCTCAGGCAGCCCCACTGCCTGGGCACAACCCCCTCCAGCAGAGGGACGCTGGGCACCCTCAGAGCAGGGCACAGAACTGGTGTGTCACCATGGAGGATTCCACCTGCAGCGTGTGTCCTTTGGCATTTTTTGTCCTGTCCCCACCAAAACGTGGTGGACCTTTGCTGCCAGCTGCCTGGAGGTGCTGTCAGGAGGGCTGGGCAGCTGCTCCTGCTGTGTCCCAGCAGACTGGCGTTGGCAAGCCCTGCCATGGTGACAGCAGCTCCTTTTGGGATCTGAGCATGCTGGAAGCACATCTCTTCTGTCCCTCAGCTTAAAAACAAGATTACCCTTCCTTTCATAAGCCCACTCCTTCTTTCCAGTTCCCAGGGATCTCTGAAAGGTCGTGAAAGCTGCAATAACAGCCTTTAGTAAAGTAATAAGTTCCTTTTCTACTTGTGTTATGTGTTGGACACTGCTTAATAAAACATTTACCTGAAGGGCAAGGAAACACCCCCTCAGATGCACACACATATATCCTGTGGATAAAAGCTCCTTCTAATTGCAGCAGGAAATGTGACATTTCAAATTGGATGGATGAAGGCACTAATCATCCCTGGTGAGGAACGATCCTTCGGGGATCGGGAGAGGGAGTGGGCAACGGAGCTGCTCCTTTCCAGCTCAGTGCCAGTGTGCTATGGAACATATTTTCTTAATTAAATGAACAGCCCTTCCCTCCCTCACACTACCCACTGCTCAGGAAGCAGATCTGAAGTGGGGAGGGCCTGTGTTGCAGCAAAGGCAGGAAGTTGGTTCTGCCTGTGAGAAAGTTCCTCCACTTGTTTGTACCATATGCAAATTTGCTCCTACTTCCAGGTTGTTAAAGAGGCAGGTGGTTCATTGCCATTGACAGATTTCTAGTTAGTATTTGATTTTATTTTTTTTCAATAGAGAGGAAATCAGTTTCACATTTATTTGAATACAAACATATATCTTAAATATACTGTACATAAAACTGCCTTACTGCCTGTTGTTGTCCATTCCCCCAGGCTGTCAGAGTTCCTACAGGAAAACAAAAAAATTATGGTAAATTCAGACCTTCACCTCAGTGTAATCCCACATCTATGTAGTGGAATACCAGTAGTTGAAAGACACTTCAGATGACACACTGACACATTGGCACGTGAGCACACAGACAATAAATTATCCATCTCTAATTAAAATACCCCACCTTCCTTTTTCTCACCACCAACCACTCCTTCTCAGGCACACTTTTGCTGCCTGGATTGTTTTTTCTATTTTATTTCCTTATCCTACCTCCTTTCAGAGGCACAGCCCCTGCCACGTGGTGGGAGCTGTTTGGAGTGTTCCCAAAGCCTGGAGACCCAGCCCAGCACCCAGTGCACATGATGGGCACTGATTAGGTGGGCACAAGGTCCATGAAAGGCCACCAGGAAGGGCTGATTGCTGCATGCTTAACTCACATTCCTCAAGGCTTTAACATGCTAAAATTGGGACAGTGTTGCCATCACCAGAGTCACAACCAAAGACACCTTCCTGCAGGCAGATGATTAAGTTGCTTTGTAGAAAATCTGACAGGTGTTGCACCTCCTGATCCTCCTTTGGGCAACCCAAGAAAGGGGAGATCCCTCTTGGACTCATCTTGGAAGATATATTCCTCCCTGCCAAGCCCTTGTCAGAGCACATAAGGGAGAGGAGACTTTCCCCATGTGGGAGGCTCTCTCCATGCAGAAGAGCACCAGCAATGTTTTCAACGAGTGAGCCGTGCAGGATCAGGCATCAGGGACAGATGGATCTCCAGGTGTCACTGGGATGCTCACGTGGAAAACAGGAGATCACATTCCATGGATTGAGGAGAAATTGAGCATTTCCTTCAGGGCCAGTTCTGCGTGCAGTGGGTGGTTTTTCCACCTAGGACTGGGAAACGCTGCGTGGCCAGCACTGGTGGGCACATTGTCCAGGGGCTTTCCTTGCCCCAGAGGTAGCCGTGGCCGTCGGGGCGGAGGGGAGGGGGTCAGGAGGGCCACAAACTCTGCTTCTACCATCTGCCTCCCCAAGAAGTTTGGTGGCAAGGCACCTCAGGAGAGGGGACACAGAGGGGAGTACCGGGATATCTGCCCACAGGACACCTACCATGGCACCAGCAAACCGTGCCAGGGGTCTGACTCCTTGGGAAAAGGGACCTGGGTGTGAATGGCAGCGTCACCCCGGTAGCAGCTGCCAGGCTTTGGGGTCATGGGAGCTGCACTGGGGATGGCCCGTGGCAGGCTGTCACCACTCCAGGTGTTCCCCTGACCCCTCCCCATCTTCGCCTCGCTGGCATCTTGCTTTTCTCGAGCTTCTCATTTCAGTGTTACAGTACAGCTGTACTTGAGGTAAAAATTTGTTGTCTTGACGGAAAAAAAAAAAAAGTAATTTACTGTGAAGCACTGGCTGAAAATCATTTTCTGAACCACTGCACAATTTTAATCAGGCGACCATACTGTATCCAATCAAGGGAGGATTTGTGAGGGGGGCAGAGGGGTGTTTCACTGTGGCCTTCCCCAGAGAACAGTAAATCCAAGCTCTGCTCAGGAAGATGAGACGTCTCAGGCTTCACAGCCTGCCCAAACCTAATTTGCACTAGAATTACATGGCCATTACTAATGTATACAGTGACTCAAATTGATTACCTTGCTATTAGTAAGAGCAACACGCTGGCTTTGGTGATGGCAGCTTCCGATAGAGGAGGAGGACAAAGGGGCAAGAGCAAAGTGAAGCTGCTGCTTTGAAAGAGTACGGGGGGATAAGGGGGGATGAGGGGGTGAGGAGGACTATGGCGGTGAGGAAGGTCACGCTCAAGGGAGAGTTCAGCATGAAAAAGAGCATGCAAATGGCTGGATTTCATATTTTCTCTGCTTAGCACATCTTGCATGAAAAAAATATCACCTGGCTTAATTTTCAAGTCCCTGAAGTCTCAGCACGTGTAACAGGAGTGTCTCTGACTCAGGACTCCCAAGGCCATGGGAAATCCCAGATCTCCCAGGGTCTCCTGTTCATGTTTGCAGTACTGGGGGTGCTGCTCTGTGGGAGACCCCAGACATGCTCCTGCACAGCCTCACCCAGCTCTTCAGAGCACTTACAGCCTCTGCGGGGCACACACTCACACCTTGCCGCACCCACAGGCTCTGCAGCGGACGCTGCATCCTCGCTCGCCGGCCCAAGGGCAGCCAAACCTTCTGAGCAATTATGGGGCAGTAGATGCACTGTAGCAGGAGAGTTCACATCCCCCTTCTTCCTACAGCCCCATGGAGGACGTGTCCCCCCTGAGACTGGGACCTGGACTTCAAATCCCGGGTGCAAATCAGGTGCAGGGGTGTTTGAATCCTGGCCTCCAGCATTTCCAGGGTGTCTCTCTGCTTTTCACACACATGACTTTGGGAGAAGAACATGGCCTGCTTGGGACACCAAACTCCTGGCAAGGCTCAGGACAGGCAAGCCCAGAGGTGGTGAAAATGCTGCTCTGCTACAGAGGGGACTTACCCTGATGGCAGGAACAGCATCTTCTCTCCTGAAATCACCTACGCACCACAGCACAGATCTCATGTAATGAAAACACAACCCTGGAGCCAAAACTCCTCTCCCACGCAGCCACACACTGATCCCAACTCCACACGAACACACATTTTGCATTCCCACCCACGGGAATCTCCCCACACTTTAAAACACCTGAAGACTGGAGCTGAGACGAGAGGATGGGGAAATTTCCATGCAGATTTTCGCTGCTCCTGCGCAGTTTCTCCCTGCACAGCTTTCTCCCGTTACACTTGCTTGACATCCGGGGATAACTGAGACAGGACAAGGAAAGGTTAAGGTGTTGTCTCCCCGGCTAACACACCCCAAACAATCTCTCCATTTGCTCTTTAATCCTGGCAGTATTTGCAGGGCTCCAAAGACCCCCCTGGGCAGTGGGGAAAGGCAGCCCTGTCACCAGCACATCTCTCACCCACGAGGTCCTGAACTCTCAGTGAGCCCCACTGGATTCTCTGATTACATTTCCCTCCTCTGGAAAGGACAATCAGTCTGATGTGCTAATAATACAAACATACAGTTAGTAATAGGCTAGCAAGAGGAATAGCAATACAGTTGTCTTCAAGGAGCCGTTAAATCAAGTTAGATGAATCCCAGCACCTTTTTCTGGAGCTCCAGGACATCACAGCTTGAGGAGAGCTGACACCTCCTGTCAGGGTGATGTCTGCAGAAGGTCCTTCACTGAGGCAGCTCAGGTTCACTCCAAGGGACCTGCTGAGGTGCACGATTTGGCGCCCTCCCCTCCAGCAACGCCACTGGTTAGCTCAGCTTCCTCACCTGCTCTCACACCTTCCAGTTTAAGCTTACCTGCTGTGTTACAACACTCTGTAACCAAATCCAAGCTCAAGCCCAGTTTTACAGACAGGCTGTCTAATCCTTTGCATCCCATTATGGCTTCCCAGGTGTTCAGGCATGGCCACCTTGCTTTTGGAGGCACTGCAGCTCCAAAGAGCATCTTGGAGAGATTTGGGTCACAAAACAGCGGTGTGGAGACCAATACTATTTTTCTTAATATAAGGGAGTAAAAGGAGGCTGGCAGAGAGATGGGATGGTCTTCCTCCAGAGGGATGCATCCATGCAAAGCAGGGACAGGACTTCAGGCTGCTGAGCACCAGCAGCTCGGCACGTGCTCCCATTCCCTCCCTGGCTCCATCCTGCTCGATGCCGAGCCCGGCCCCATCAGCTGCTGAGAGCTGAAAAGGAAAACTCACACGGGTTTGTATCTGTTGTCTTGGGAAATATTTATGCTTGACACAACCCAAATTTACTTCTGTGATCTGCTAAATATCTCCGCTCTTGTTTCTTAAGTAGAGTTGGAAGCACTTTGTTCCAGACCTGTTTTCTGCCTCTCTCCCCACCCACTGATGGCACTGGAGAAGCCGGGATGACAGCCACTGTATTTCTCAAACCAACATTATAAGCCTTGTGTTCAGCTCTTGGGAGTGAGTATTTTGGGGATATTATGTTGCCACAGCTGTTCCTTTTTCACACAGCAGGTGGGAAACCTGCCCTGTTTGAACGGCACAATGGAAAAGGCCAGTTGCTCCAGAATAATTTACAACATGGGAAAGAGGGGGTTGTTTGTAGCCAGCACCAAGTTCCACCCCAGAGCATGCACACACACTTCAGATATTTTAAGCAAATACTCAAAGCTCTGGTTCAGTCTTTTCCTCCATGCTGTGGCAAAAGCAGACAAGCCATTAATTGCACAGGCAGATGGTTATTAGGAAACGTGTGAGAACTGGCTACACCACCACTGTGTAGGTGGAGTTGATTAGATGGACCTGATTCAAAAAATAACAAAAAAAGAGAAACATTTCCTACATTCCCTTTGCTGCGTGGTGAGAAAAGCTTTTCCCGTGTGACTGCAGAAGACAATTCAAAAATAACAGCAAAATTGTTCCTCATCTCCCCACTGAACCACGTTACCAACAAGAGCACATTGGGGTTCATACGTAATTCTTCCACAGCTTCGCTGCTGGGAAGCAAACACAGGATGGGCACAGGAGGGTTTAGGGTTTCCTTCTCATAGGCTGGCACAGGTTAAACATGTAAAGAGATGCAGGTACTGTAGTACCACTGCTCTACAAACAGCCTCCCAAAAAAGCCCCTTCCTATTCCTCTGCTGTCCTAGCTCTGCTTTATTCACCCGCCTGGCCCTACCTGGGAAGTATCATTGGAGCAATTTCATTGTGGAGATCTCCTACCAAAACCAGCCTAAGGAAGGCTGCTGTATTCCGACAGCCCATTCCACCCACCAGCACGGATGACAAGGGCACTTGGCAGGCAGGAGACCTTCACATTTTCTGGGGTGACACGGCTGAGTCTCCAGCCCCAGGGACAGCATGGCTCTAGCTGGCCAGTTTGGTAGGAATTGTACAAACTGGGAGTTTCTACTAGAACTGTCACTGGCTTCAAGTCGATGAACCAAATCTAAGAAGGCTGTGAAAGCATGTCTGCTTGGACATCTCACTAAACCAGATGGTGCACTGGAAGACCCATGGAATCATAGAATTGTTTAGGTTGGAAAAGACCTTTAAGGCCATTGAGTTCAACTGAGGCTAAGTCCACCACTAAGTCCCTGAATGCCACATGCACACGCCTTTTAAATACCTCCAGGGATGGTGACTCTACCACTTCCCTGGGCAGCCTGTTCCAATGCCTGACAATACTGGTGAATAAATTTTCCCTAAAATCTAAACGTCCTCTGGCTCAACTTAAGGCCATCTCCAGCAATCACTGCTGGCCAGATGAGAAGCTTCTGCAAATCCTGGGTGTTGTTACATACTTGCCCAGGTAAGTGGTGGAGTCACCATCACTGAAGTGCTCAAAAAACATGCAGATGTGGCACCTAGGGACATGGTTTATGGGTAGAGCTGGCAGTGCTGGGTTAATGGTTGGACTTGATCTTTGAGGTCTTTTCCAACCTTAATGATTCTATGATTTATACTACAGGACACCTGAGCATCCTTGTCAGGAGATGATTCCAGTGATGGAAAGGACATTCAACGGTGGGTGTTGCAGCACCATTGAAACCTTTTGGTGAAAGAAATCCTCAAAGGTCTGGATGTATATCTTGGGCCCTTCCAATTATTGCCTGCTGTATCCAATATATGTAACTTTTTCAGGAATGGGACCATTTCTCCACAGTTCAGTGCAGCACTCAACACAACCAGCAAATAAGACCCATCTTTACAACTGCTGGACAAATTGAAAATTGCTCTGAAGCAAACCCCACTCAAAAATAAAAAGCAGAACTTTAAATTTCACACCCTCCCCCCACCCCGTTGTGTTTACAGATGCAAATCAAGAGCACTGCAAGACATTAGTGCAGGGTTAAATCCTCACCTAGAATGAAATTCATAAAGAAGCTGGAGACAAAATTGTGTTTGGAGCAGACACACTACTTGGGTGGTCAATGTGAAGGCACTTCCAAACATTACTGTCAAAACCCTTATCTAGGAAAAATCATTAGCTTCATACTGCAGTTGATGTAACACTTCCATGTAATGCTTGAAACAGCTCATTTTAAATGGGTATTTCAGTATCACAAAGAGAATGATGGTTATTATGGGCCAGAGATACTTGCTCCATGTCCCCCATCATTTTTGGCTGCTGGGGCTGACACTGTGGAAGCATTCTGCCCTCAAAAGGCCAAATACCAGAGTGCACCGAGCAGAGACCATGGGCTGCAGCCCAAAGCCCATGAGCACAGGGACACCTCTCCTCTGCATTCCCTTCCCATCACTTCCACCCTGATTCAAGACCAGCAGAAACAATCAAGAGTAGACAGTCAGGGGAATATTAGAAAATCACTGTATCAGTCTGTGGACAGCCTAGCTGTCAACCTTCCCCCGTGATTTGGTTATTTATCTTCTAAAATAAACATAGAATGGTGGAGGAACAAGGGACAAACTTCTCCATTTCCAGGACTCCTGCTGCTTACTGCAGCACAGAGGTTCCCACTGTCACGACAGATGCACACGATTAATTGTGCAACAGGAATGACAGATGGACACGGACACCAGCACAGTTCTCACGGATGCTGAATCAATTACTCACAGAGGTGGCTCAAACAAGTGTGTGAAGCCTCACCCCTTTGCTATTAATTGTCTTGTATTTCCTACTGTAAAGAAAGCACATTTTTTTGCTCCATGCCAGACTCCACACTTAATTGAGATCGTGCAAGCAGCAGGAGGGGAGCAGGTGAACGTTCTCTTTGGCACGGAGCAGCTCTGGAAGTGGTTTCACGGTTCACCACCTGCTGCCGCCCTCCGAGGGGAGCTGAGGAACACCAGCCACGCTCAAACGGGGCTGAAAGTGATACAGGGAGCCCATCCATGCTGTAAGCCACCAGGCATGGAAATTATGGTAATTGGGGCTTGCAGGAATCCAAGGGAGCACGTAAGGCCTGGGGAGGTGCAGTCAGGGAACAGCTGGGCTCCACAGCAGGACTCCAGAGGAGTCACACTCGGCACTTCTGCTGCTGCCACCGTGGCAAGTTGTCAGCAAGGGATGACACCTGGAGCTCCTCACACACACCTGGAACTGTCCCAACACAGGTTTTTGCTACAGATGGACACGAATTTGCAGCACTGAGATCAGCTTAAGCTGTCCGTGGGTGTGTTAGCACCGCCGGAGAGTTCTGTAACCTCTCAGCTGAAAGGATGAAAAAAGAAGGTGTAAGGCTGAAATAAAACCATAAATAATTCAAATAATGAGGAAAAAGAAAGGGAATGCAAAGGGCAATGAACAGGTATTTTTCCCAAAGGGTGACACCAACACAGTGCCAAAAGGCTGCTTGGACTCCAGTGAAGCACACCCTAGACCAACAAGAGGCACGTGAAGCATCTGGCACTTTGTTACTCCACGCAACACATCCCAACATCCACATTCCACCAAGGGAGACTTAGCTTCCCAACGGTCAATTTACTGTTTTTGTTACATTTGATACATTTTCGTTACATTGATTCCACGCTAAATTTGCACTGAGGAAACATTTTGTCAAGATTTCCCCCAATTTCTGTCTAATTCTGTGGGCAGTAGGCTTTCATGATGGCCTTTAGCTAGTGACATTTCTCTGGATTTAAATGTCTGGGTTTTGTGTTCGTGTTCTTGGCAAACACAAAAGTGTCATGGGAACCATGGCTTGCTTTTTAAAGTGATCTGCTTTGGGATACTGCAAGTGAACAGAGATGAAGGAAACTACAGAGTTCTTAGAGCACCCAGCTGATGATTCACAACATTCAGATAATGCTCCTGATTCATCCTTCATGAAAACAGCCCAATTCAGCCAGGCACTACATGACCCTTCTTTCACGCGAAAACCACTGAAGGTGTTTTTATGGCACAACTCCAAATATCTAACAGTTCTTACCATTAAAAAAAAATTCTAAATATTTCCAGATTTTACTTTCCTTCCAGATATAAAATGTCAGAGGATACAAGTCACACTAAGTTACTCAAGTAAAGTACAAAACTAATGAAAACAATTTTCATGAAATCTTCCAAGCAGATGCAAATATGGACATAAGTTGCCACTGAAAAAGAACTGGAAATGCATTTTCAGTCCATCTTCTGCTTTCATATACAAGTTTTGTTGCACATTTTATAGTCCAAAGGCAGGTGCTGGGAAAAAAGGCAGTGAGAGACCACAACCAAAAAGCAGAGCTTACCTCTCAAATCAAACAATATGCAAGAAAACATGTTTATCCAAACTTAGTGGTAGAAATTAAGTATCAAGCTTACATTATGTTATGTAAACCCAACCTACACTGGTAGCCACTTGTATAAACTTTAGTTCTACTGGGTTTTTTACAAAAAAATTGCAGAATTACATATGAATGGAGTAATTTTGCTTCAAATGACAACAGTTGAGAGTTACTGACATGCTAAAACATCCAAAGCACACAAGATCAGGAGAGGTTTTGGTTAATACAACTAAGATTCAGATTGTGTCTTACAGGTCTCTAATAAAAGAGTGTGAAATGAAATATTTCTTAATTTTCAAAATATTTTAGAAAGTACAATTGCTTCTACAGCTTTGCAGTGAAAGACATTTGCGGGCGGAATTACATTTAAACATGTTCCAGTTGTACTCCCAAGGTGTCTACTGTCTATTTTTATGATATTCCTAGAAGGGATTCCACACAAACCCTAAGTCTGACGTCCCAGTTGGAAAATAGCACAAAGCCTTTCCTGGAGGTCCAGTGATGTATTCACGCCAGAAAGGGGTCATTTACACTTCCCATATCTAAGTACTGCAGCAAACCACGTGTGTGCATCATGTTACACAAGAATGAACATTATTCCAAACCCATCAGATACCAAGTATTTATTGTTTTCAGAACTCAAAAAAGGATGATTCAAGGAACCCTTGTCTTTGTGTTTGCCTTCAGTTCCCCTTTTGAAGTACAAAACCCCAAACAACTCCCTGAATGCATGCTCAGCCAGCTCTCCCCTCTCTAGCTGCTGCTGGTTTTTCCTGCAGTAGTTCTTCCTCCTTCTTCTTGTAAAGCTTTAGAAGATACTCATCAGGCTCAATTCCTGCCTCCTGTAACTCTGACATGGCTTTCTCCAGCCGGTGCAAGGTCCGGGCGCTCTGCACTTTTCGGGCAGTGATGTACAAAGTGAATTCCTTGAAGCCCATCAGTTTACAGGTGTCCACCTCACAGATATTTTTTACGTCTTTGGTTTTGTCCACCTGGGGGAAGAAAACTAAACCTGACATTTTTTCCAGATCTTCGATATTTACTTGGAAGTCAGCCAGCTGGTGGTTGAAGCCTATGGGATCGTTTGGCACCACGAACGCCCCCAGCACCAAGGGCTCTGAAGAGATCCTGCTCCGTCTGGCAAGGATCACCTTGTACAGGTGGGATGGCACAGCCACATCATCCTTCCCGATCACCTGCCAAAAGGAAAGGTGTGTTACAGACACAGATCACAGAATCCTAGAATTGTATAGGTTGGGAAAGACCTTTACAATTATCGAGTGCAATCATTAACCCAGCACTGCCAAGCCCACCACTAAACCACGTCCCTAAGCACCACATCTTCATGTTCCGTCTCCCTGGAGCCCCTCTCCTTTTAATAATTATAATAACTTATAACATATAATAAAAGTTCCTGACCTGACAGTCCAAATCATGTAGGTTTTAATATGCATTTCAAATCTACTCTAACTTACCTTCCGTCCGTTATTTTTTTCTATCTCTGTTGCTCACCCATAGGTAGCATTTAAAAGCTACTTTACCTAACTAAGTATTTTTTTGAGGGGACCTGGATATAAAGCACATTCAGCAACTCACTATCTTCTTGGAAGAGAAGCCTATCCAAAGAAAATGCACCTATTTCTTCCATAAATTCCCTATGATCCAATTTAAGTACTCGTACATGTTGGGTTTTCTCCTGTGTTGCTCAGACCAAGATCCAAGATTTAAGTGAAGCCCCAAGAGTGGAGGATCAGGACGGCTAAAATCTCACCCACAGATGTGCACAGCAGACAACCCACTCTGTGCCAGGGATAAGTCCAAGGCAATACACCTATAAATGGCAAAGGTAATCTCTCCAGGACTGAAAAAGTGATGCTCACATATGCACTGAATTAGGCTTTGTTTTTCTTCACTGTTGCTGAACTGAATCTGTCACGTTAACAGAGTATAACAAGCTCACACATGGAAAATCTGAGTTTTGCATAACCCTTCTGTAAGTACCCTTCTCAAATCTGTGCTTTTATTCTAATTGCAACAGAAGAAAAAGATGTAGATCCCTTACAAAAACTACAAAGACATTTTCTTTTATACGTAAAATCCAGTAATTTGGTACTGTTTTCAGTACCAAATACCTGCAAAAGCAAAGGCTGCTTGTTTTGATTTTTTTGACAGCTTTTGTTAGATACAGTTAAAATACCATTTCAGGGAAAGCAGGTTAATTGAAAGTATTTTACAAACTAATGCACTGTTACCAGTTCAGACATGCCTTGTCCATTTATATATTTGGTATAACTCAATCATGTAACAAACACTCCCTATGTACACTTTTTTCTGAGTATTCGGCCCTTCCTCAAATGAAAATGTGTTTTTAAAATTAAACTTTGCCTGTGGCTACCAAACCAAGGTTCATGTTGGCTTATTCCAATAGTTAATGAAATTTCATTTATAAATTCTTTGAGTGCTTGAAGCGTGTCTTCTACTTCTGTTGCCAGTTTTTTTAAGCAACTGGTCTTTTACTTGTATTGGTTAGACCAAAACCAGAGAAAGTACCTTCAGGAGAAAGGGAAAACTGTGATAATTTTTTTTCATGTTTTGTGCAGTAACATAGTAGAAACATTACTACTGTTTCTGGAAAACACATGTTTTCCTGGAAAACACAATGCTAAAGATTTCTTTACTGTGTTCTAAAATACTTCCCTCCCTTTCCCTGAACTAGGCCATGTAATAATTTTGCTGTAGTTTAAACTTCTTTGAATTTTTTGTTGTTTGATTGGTTTTTTGGGGTTTGGGGAGGTGGGGTTTTTGGGTGAGTTTTTGCTGATTTTTTTGTCTGCTTGTTTGGTTTTTTGGTTTTGGTTTTGGTTTTTTACAAAAAATACCTTGGTTATGCCACTAACCTTCTCCTAAATAACGCTCTGCCTAGACATAAAAAAGACATTGAAACTGGTTAAGGAATAAAAGCCTTACGCCAAATCTTCCTTCCCTTTCAACAACAACACGTCTTGATAGGGAAATTAGAGCTGCTGAGTGTCAAAGCACTTTGCATTTAGCATTCTGTGTAGGTGAAACCAGAGCTACAGCTCCCCAGGACCAACACCATAAATAATCAAAACTGACTGATGCATAGTATATATACTAAAATATACTAAAACCAACGCAGCAATACACTGTTGTATCTGGCAAGTTAAAATTAAATTATAAAATGAATGGTGCTGGGAGTTTTAACCTATTTGAGATCAGTGGTACTCGAACTGGGGAGTTCCTGCAAAATATTGGCGGTGGGAGGGAGGGTCCAAGAAGCCTGAAAATCTCTGAGGAGGAGAGGAGAGAGTTCATATTTCCATATTCACCCAAATGCAGCCAGTGATGACACTGCGAAGGGCAGAAGGCTGGGACTCCTTTCCTCCCCTGGAGCAGGGAGCTTGCAAAGTCTGCCCTGCAGCCCCACCTCCTGCACAGTCCTAGGGTGGGGAGGAAGAGGAGAAAGGGGCTGTGCACAGCTGCACAGCACCTGAAGGGGCTGTGGCCTCCTGAGAGAAGGCAGTAGTGAGGCTAAACCCCAGTCCTCAGCTTCTCCCCGGGCCAACAATCCCCTGACCTGGAGCACTCCTGTGCAGCATGGCCTTTTCCAGGCCTCTTCACATACTTTTTCCCACCGTAACTGCTTGTATATGTACTAGGTCCTCCTTAGCTCGGCTCCCTCCCCTTCTCCACACCTCCCACACACATCCACATCCCAGCATCCTCGCTCTGGTGTATGAAAGACCAGAGGAAGGGGGAGCACGCAGATGGAGCTGCTACAAGGATCTCCAATTAGGGGGTACGTGGCATATGTAAAACAAACAGGTGAATGCGTGTGGAGAGAGCGAGCACAGGGAACAGGGGATTGAGGCTGAGGGCTGAGTGGGTGGATAGAGAGGCTGGGGAATGAATAGAGCTGCACACAGAATAGTTAGGTGTGAGATGGAAATACTGAATGCCTGAAGTGGGTGTTAAGGGAAAACAGACCCCTTGCTTATGTAATATTATGCAAATAGATATATTCTATGCAAAATAATGCACATTTATGCATAGTATAGGCACCTAGGAAGAGAGGAGAAGAAAGAGAGAGGACTAGTTCAAAATGAAGGAAGGGCTGGCCTTTTGAGAAATGTAGATCTGAATTCAAGTCCATACATGCAATAGCCAAATATGTAATTTATGTACCACTTCAGTTCCATGTAAGCTCTCTTCTGAGAATTTAAATAAAATTTAAGTCATGCACAGGCTTTATACCAATTCTCTGAACAGCAGTAAACTACTACTGCAATGACTTCATTGAGTGCTAATACTGTTAAAGTGATTAAAATCATTTTCGGCCTGCCAAGCAGCCAGAGTCCACAGGTGTCTTTTCCTTACTCAAAATGGGGCATTAAAAGTTCTATCCCCAGGTAATTCTGCTGGAAGAGAACACCATCAAAGGACAGTGCCTGATTTTTCTGACAAATATACATGACAAAGAATAAATGTTTTTTTCTGTCATTTAATGCTTACATGAACCATGCACAGGATGCACCACCAATTATTTATGTAGTGAGTGTGACCCAAGGATTTCTTTTAAAATAGGAAATTCTGGAGCATGGCGAAGTATTTCCATCATTACTCCCTGTAATATACCACAATTTGCTTTCTTATGGGAGTAAATAGAGAAGCTGCATATAAAAATTTCCACAGAGTTACCCCCCAATAGCCCAACTGCCAGCGAAAGAAATGTGATCCCGCAAAAGTGAATTTTGAAACAGAAGCAATAGGTAGGAAAAAACAAACTCCATAATTCCAATTTCTATTGCCACCTAGAGGATTTTCCTCCCTAAGTTCAGCAGCCTCAATCACTATTCAGATGTGCACCATCCCATTTATCTCAGTGCTTGCCTGACAGAGGCAGAGAGCATATGCTCCTATCGTAACAGAATGGAAAATGGGTTAAGATTATCCATGCACAGATGTTGACTTTGATTTGTGCTTGTCTATCCACAGGCAGCAGATGATCTTTCAGAAATCAACGCCTCGAACAGCGCTCTGTCCCAGCTGGAGAAGAGCACCACTTTTTTTAAGAGTATCTGTGATGCCAAAAGAAATTCTGGGCTCCAATATAAGCATTAAAATACAGCAACGGCCTGTTGAAATCACTGCTGTCCCATATGCTTTCACACCATCTTGGTAGCAGGCCACAAGGCAAATTCTTGTGCAATACTTTGAAAATTCCCATTTTGCTATTGCTATAAAATTTTGCTTAATCTTTCAAATTTTCAACAGCCTCATAACATGAAAAAAAAAAGCACTCAAGCTGAAAGCCTTCTTTTTATAGCTTTAAATATATTTCTTTCCCATCATCATTTGGGAAACCAATGTGAAATTTCAGATACTTTAATGTCTGTATCAGTTCAATGTAAAAATGTGCATTGCCCTAACTTTTTGCAGCTACTTACTCTTTTCACCTTTGCTTTGTTTCTTTGACTGAACTGGTATCTCCTAATAATGTAACATTATGATAATGTCATTTTCAGAGTAGCATTTATTATTTTTCTATCATTATTGACATTGTTACTGACATTCCACAAGTGTATATGAAATTGTTATTCTTCTCAATGCCCAATTAAACATGGACAGCTGTAATGAGGACAGGCCATTAAAATGTGTGCAATTCCTGACATTTAGAGATGTTTACATATTGCTAAAACAACAAACGTGTTGGCAAGCAGTTACAATACAAACCTAAAGAGCTCACAGGGACAGATAAGGGCAGAACATTTAAAACAGAGATAAATCAGTGAGCTTTGAAAAATTCAGTCTCATAGACAAGTCTTTGGATGGGGATTTGTCTTAAGCTTGACTTTCCTCACAATTTCAGCCAACTTCTGTTCTTGACTGCGCTTTTTAAAATTAGAGAAAGGACAAATTTGATAGTATCT
Source organism: Atrichornis clamosus (assembly GCA_013400975.1). Classification (NCBI taxonomy): domain Eukaryota; kingdom Metazoa; phylum Chordata; class Aves; order Passeriformes; family Menuridae; genus Atrichornis; species Atrichornis clamosus. The sequence continues at coordinate 75,847 of WBMZ01013075.1, forward strand.
CTGGAGTCCTTAAGTATCACAATAAATAATGAAGATATTTGCTAATGGCATCTAGGGTAAGTTTAAGCATCTGGCATTAACTAACGCCACCTTCATGGTGGTAGTCAGATAAATAAAGGGCAAAGCAGTCCCTAAAACATCAATTTGAAGTTTATGAGATAGAAAACTCCATTCTTACATGAACAAGAGAAAAGGAATATATGAAGTATAATGGCAGAACAGTTGAGATTATATGAGAAGAAAACAATGTTACTATTACTGGAAATTTAAAATATACACAAATGTTATAAAATTTTCATTTTACACTGGACTTGTTACAGCTTCCCAGACTGGTAAGAAAATTTTTTTCTGCAAGAGTACAGATCATTTCTAAAAGAAAGGACTCGTGAATCCAAAAGTGGTATTTTGCCACCTAGTGACCAGAAACTGAAAATCAACTGTGCAGAGAATTAGCAGAAGGGTCTAACGAGCCCTTCATCAGCGAGAGCCAGCTCTGGATTGTCAATTATGCCTGATTCTCTTAGAACCTGGTAAATAGAAATCACACTCAATCATGCCTTCACCACCAGCACACACTGAAGAGCCCTTGCATCAGATGCTGCCATCATCAAATACTTAAAAATGACAGCTCCAGAAATCCCCTCGACACTCCAGTAACCATTTCTTCACTGTCTGTGAAGTTCTAACCTGAGTTTAGAACTGAGCCAGAACTGCAAACAGAACTGTCTGAAAAGAAGCACAAATGGTTCCCTGTGACAGAGTCCTTCCACCTGCATCTGGCAGTAACAAAATTAACACTTCCATCATGTTTTTTGGTGGACAGAATTCAAAGATATCATTCCTGTCCCCCAAAATAAGCTTTGTTGTAGCTGTAACTTTAAGCATGATAGTGATCAGGTCCATGAGACCTTTCACTGTAGATATAACATCATTCCTGCTCTTATGATCCCATGTTTGACAACCCAGAGCTTTTTTATAATTTGGCACTAAATTTTGTACAGAAAAAGATTTCTGGCAGTACAAAAAATTCCACTTACTATCAGTATAACTTTATTTACTCGATCATTGTGACAGCATTAACTGCCTTCACTCAAGTTCCTTCTGGATTTGTTAGGCAGCACTGATTCTGCTTCTGGTAGTGTTTTCCCCAGTATTTGAGAGAACTCTGTCAGATGGCACTGAGAAGAACTGAGGGGTGTGAAGGCAGACCTAGCAATACACAAACCAGAAAACACTACAGATAAAAATCATAGCAACAATCTGCACAGCCAAACACTCCAAAATGAAAATATATGTACTTCAGGAAAATTTAATTTGTTAAGGCTGGTCTGATTGCTACTGCCAAATCATCTGGCAATCCTAAAAAAGGAAGGAAAAAAAAATTAAGAGGTGGTAAAAAAAAAAAAAAAGCTGTTCCTGAATACACAGTTATGGCATTAAAACACAGACACCTTAACCCCTTCTTACTGTACACATAATGTGCATACATACCTTTAAGGGTGTGTGCCCACATTATGTATGTCATAAACTGTATTTACATGATGACAGACTACTACTTCCACAGAATCCATTTAAGTTACTCAACACTGAATCCACCACAGTCCCTAACAACCTTCTTCCTATAATAACATAAACTTTGAAACGGGTACAGTGCTAAATAAAAGTAATCCCATTAATTTATCCTGCACCTTCAGTGTCTCTTCTCCTCCAATCTTAACCCAGTATCTATTATACTGATTTGTACCTCATGTCTAAATTTAGGGCTGACAAGTCATTTACACCAGCTGGTCTAAGATCAAGCCCTTTGCACAAAGTTTATGGGACATCTATAATGGATTTACATCCACTGGATACCTGGGTAGCCTTGGGACCACTTGGAGCAACCAACAAACAAGTAATAGATTCTCAGGGTTATTTCCTCCTTTAACAAGGATTCCTTCCCCTATAATATCTTAGCAGGAAACAACCTCTACTAGTTCTGAAAGTTAACTGGGGAAAACTATAAAGCATCATCTTACATTTGAGAGGTGCAATTTGTTTCCCAGTTATTTGCCACAGACATAGATGACAGTTAACTGTATCTTCTCGTATGGTTGTTGTGCCTCTCTGGCCCAGCCTGGTCATTCCATTTGGAAAATTAAACAGCAAACACGATTCCAGTATGAACCTCGTGTATCAGTAAAAAGTCAATTCAAATGTCTTTTTCAAACAACAAACAAAATTTTATGTAAACTGTGTTTTCATTTTCCAACCACAGCCAATTCTTCTTAAATTAGTATTCACTACAATGACACTGGGAATGGGAAGAGTGGAGCACTGAGCATGATGTAGTTAATTATTGCAAAATTTGTATTTCAAACTCCAAATCTGCTGACAGAGGAAAATCACTAAAGTGACAGTCACTGGAGAGCAGTAATGTATAAAACAAGACAATGTCATTTTGATTTGATCTGGACAAAGATGAAAAACCTGCATCTGCCTCTCCAATGACACAGAACAGATTTTTCCTGTTGGCATTCTATTTTACATATATTCTCAAAATATGTTTTTCACATACCAAGCACAGTCATCAATCTACTCTTTGCAATAAAAATCTCCGCTGGAGACAGATGAAATGACAGAACATATCTGAGGATACCACAAGTTCAGCCAATAGACAGAACAATGCTGGCACCTAAGGAGTTCAAGGTTAATTCCCTTTCTGGAATTAAAGAGCAAATGGTACCAGTCCAAGCAGGAACTGGGAACAAAGCCATGACTGATGCTCTATTTTTCCTCTATAGTGATCTAAAAACAACCTTTTCAGATGTCTGATGAGAAAAACACCAGCATGTAAAACCATGGATACACATTTCACCGCTCCTTTAGCCAAAAACAAGGAAACTCAGATTGAATAGAGGATCTGAAACAAATCAATGCAGACACATTCACCGTAGCACTTCTGTGTTTTCCTTTTCTTTTTTCCACAGTTCTAGTCTGAGAGAATAGAAACATAAGAAAGGAGGTGAGCCTTAACAGTTGCATTGGCAGATTACAGGTTGTGAGTTTCAGCACTATCGTGTGTACTACAGCGCTTCTCCTTGAGCAGCACACACAAAGGAAAGGACATCTTCTCACACCAGCTTCTCATGCCCAAACAATGAGGACTAAAACCCCTTTCATTTTGAAGTTATTTGTGTGAATTTAGCAGAGTGCACTCTGAAAGACAGCTAAGAGAAACCTTCCCTTCACAACCCTTAGTGTTCTTCATCCAGGGGCAGAACCCCAGACTACCAAAATCAATGGCAATGACTGCAATTATATCCAAGGTGTCTGTTTGAAAAGAACTGCTCTCCAGTGCTTTGACAGGTTGTGTTCCCTCTTCGAAGTGTATGTGTTGATGAAAGAAAGAAAAAAAAACAACCAAAAAACAACCAAACAAAAGAACCCAACACACCCCTCTACTCTGAAGTCTCTCTCCTGAAAACACAACTGCAATGGAAAGTACAAGAACGTAAGCCATAAAGAGATTTCAAAATAAAAAAACTCCAGCAATCTCAGCCTATATTTATGTAGACTTAGAGGACCCACATCAAGCAATTTAATATTGTAAACAAACAAACAAACAAAACCCCACAAAATCATTATTTTACTTTTCCCACCTGGAGACAGCATTATCTGTACTTAAATAAAAATCAATTTACATAATGAATCTCACTGTAGGAAGCTGAGTAAAAGGATTTATGAATGTGAACAAGTGGTGACATGCAAACATTAAGACCTTCATTCCACTCTTTTCAATATCACACTGAACTTCAGTCGATATGAAGACCAAAACTGGTAAAACATTCATAAAAGACCTGCGTTGTCATCACACCCAAAGATGATGACGACATCTTGGCAACAGACAAGAACCAAATGAGATGACAATCAGAGCAGTACAGGCATTCTGTGCCACTATAATTTCATCATCCTGGTATCAAGTTATTCTGAATGAAGCCTGTAAGATGCATTGTCTGCTCTTATTTTTACCTGTGGAATACTAAAATTTACATTTCAAAACCAAGACTGAGAATGACAATCATTTTTCAGAAAATGCAATCTTTCTCTTCTGAGTAAACACTTTCTCTACAGAAGAACGAGAAAAAGATGAGCAAGATTAAAGTGAAGCTATCGATAGATGCAGTTGATAGATGATTCAACTTCTTCCTGGAAATGACCTCCACTTAAAATGTTTAAGTCAGCTCAGGATTTTTAATTCTTTGCTATGTAAGACGAATATATATTTTTAAGGATGAAAAATAAATGCAATATCCTGACAGGTACAAGTAAGTAAATCCTAGCAAGCTATGTGCAAGCCTGGAGAACTCTGTACCATTCTGAGAGACAGTGAACCAAATGCTCAGTTGAAGACTGTTCAAAGGGAATATCACCCTCCTGCTCCCAGCTATGTGCTTTTGGACATCATGCTGTCATCAGGAAGCACTGGACTACTCTGTGTGCTGCCTCTATCTTTCTACAGCAGTATAAAACAAGCCCAGTAAACCCAGTATTTCTACCATACTGGGTAATTAAGCATTTTGTGGAAGGATCTGACACTCATCAGCACTGGCAGACAAGAGAAAGGCCTGAAAAGTATAATGGGCAATGATGAAGTGAGGACCTTTGGGTAGCACAGAATGATGGCCAATCTAAAGCTGGCTTGGCCATTAACTTATCAAGGGCCTTTGATCATATCCATTAACCATGGCTTATTTATCCACTTGAAAATGAGCACAGTTTGCACCCTCCTCACATATATGTGGTGAGAGCTTAAGTTTGGAACTTCTACTAAACATGAAAATGAAAACTTATTATTACTGCACTTTCATATGTATAACCCCACAAAAATTAACAACAAATCCAAACCCAAAGTTGTGATTTTGTGACAGTCAAGGTTTGACATGTGTGGGTGGGGACGTAAGGGACAGTTTTTCAAGAAATAAAAAGATAAAAGCAAACAAGAAAAATCACATTCTATCATGACTGAGTTTCAAGTTCAATCAAATGGAAATCAGCTGTGTATTTAGAGAGGACAGATAGTGCCTAAATCTTACTGCCAAACGAGCCGGTGTTGAAAGCTGAACATCTTCTTTCTCTTTTGCGTCTCCATATCCCTCTGAAATAGGGGTTGTTACAGCAAGCTCATTCATTGCTCCTCAGAGAACTAGTTGGAAGCTGAATCACTCACGAGCTGAAGCTGCAGTTGACCCAACTACTTATTTTCAAAGAAAAGTGTTTTTTCAAGAGGTGCAAAATGCAACATTTATTATTTGCATTACACCAGCTTTCATCTGGTAACTGAAAACAGCAATAATATCTCATTGCAGTGGGGGTAGAAGGTAACACTCCCTTGAATAACTTACTACACTCAAACCTTACAGATGTCTAAACAAAAGCCTACAAAGAGTAAGTCTGGGTAAGCAACAATAAATTCACCTCTCGACAGCCTTTCCTATCTGTTTATCAGTGATGGTTTCTACAGACTCTGCATGATCAGACCTACATCTTCAGAATATTTCTAACAGGTAATAAAAATGGGGGACTAAAAGAAGGGGACTATCAGCACCACTGACCAGTGATTACACTGCATTTGAATGAAGTCTTCCAGCTGACTCAGGCATGCTCAGAACCTCAGTTGCATCAGGCTTCATCCAAGTGATGCCTATGGGGTAGTAGCAAACAACTGCTTGTGAAATTAACAGAGCACAGGCACTCCAATACCTTGGACAGTTCTGAGAGACCCATACTACCTTTGTATGGCACTGTTTCTAAAGTATATGAAGAAACTGATGGAATAGATGCCTGCACATCAGCAAACCCCACTAACTCTCTGCTTAGATAAACAGTTTTACTGCAGACTGTGGACATGAATCTGTAGATTCTGTAAATAAACAAATTATTTTAAAATTACACTTTATGTATAGGCAAGATGCAACATCTCTGCTGATCTTGTCCCAGCTAATATTGGACATTTTGTACATTTCGCATAAGATATCCAACTTTTGTTTTATCAAGTTACAATATCAATTTTAAATAAGTAAATAAATAAATAATTACCACTGCACTATTAACCCAGCAACACATATACATACCTGATAAGTAACACTCTTCTTTCCATCACCACTTGTTTGAGGCAAAGTAAGAGGTCCAGAAACTACCCAAACATCTTCAAATCTCTCGGTCAATTCCCGGCAATACATTTCCATTCTGGAACATATTTGTCAGACAGGGAAAAGTCAGCTGCGAAAATGTAACACCATAATCTCTGAGACATACTGTGAAGGGAAGGGTGAACTTCTAACAGGGAGCATTTTTCCAGACTCATCTGACTGACTCACAAGCCAAAGAAGGTAAAATGCAGGCCCAAGTCTTGCTTCCCATTTGTCCTCTGTAAATAAGGTTCACCTATTTACAGACAAGACATGTGTTACTGCACACATCTGAAAATGGTTTCTGCAGCCTTACCACATGTCTGAATACCTGAGTTTTCTACTTACTCCCACACTTGACACTAGAAATACACTGTTGGTGGTCATTTGGGATTAGTAAAATAGAATTGTTTTAAACAGCAGGTTTGGCACTTTTACTTTGAAAGGTTTTACCATATTATTGGATTGGTATGTTTTTCTCTAAGGAATCAACATCCTGCAACACACAGCTCTTTCTGTAGCTCAAAGTACTGAGGAAAGTTCCTATGTGCCATTCTCACTTAGTCTACCTTTTTTTTTAAATACATATAAAACTGTTCAAAAATTAAATAGTAACTCCAGAAATACTACCATTCTTTTTGCTTTTTAAACAAATTGATTCAGTTTACAGCAGATAATATTCCTCAAATAAGAAGGTTTCAGGATCACACGTATTTTACATAAAACAACAGATTAACAAGGCCAAGTTGGATGGGGCTTGGAGCACCCAGGTCTAGTGGAAAGTGTTCCTGCTAATGGCAGGGGGGTTGGAACTAGGGGATCTTTCAGGTCCCTTCCAACCCAAACCATTCTATCATTCTATGATTATGGCCCATCTTTGATCTAACACTCCAACTGTTACAGTAATCACATACAGTGAGCACCCACTGGTCCTCTACAAAGGTAAGAGTTGCACTTCACACAAATGGACAAACAGACCACATTATTAAACAGATTATCCCAGCTAATCTGGATGCCTCTGAAAGGGGGAGGTTTCACCCCCTTCTCTCTTGCATTCCTGTTCCTCACACCTCTCCCTTGGGCCACTTGAGCACCCTTGATCTGTCAACAATCCTGAAAAAAACCAGTATTTTTTCTGTGCTGGGTCAGTGAGTTAAAACAGCTCAAAACTAATTAGCAGGAATGAGCCCCACAAATGAGAATGAGCAAGAACAGCAAAGCACTGACTACAAGCTGATTTTTTCCCTACAGTCACCAGCTTTGCTTCCAAGCAGCTCAGCTTCCCAGGCTGTCTCACTGCATGGCAATACAAACACCACCTGGCACAAGGAAAGTGGGAATAAATGCAGCTAGGGAGCAAACTGCTTTTGGTGGCAGCAGGGACAGAGGTCAGATTACAGTGACCATGAAATCACACTCAAAACAAGACAGAAAACGACAGTTAAACTTCAAGAGGGAAAGAAAGAAGCATGCATGTTGGTTGGAAGAGAATGAGGAATACTAGGCTGCAGTTAGACCACACCACCGAGCCAGTCCAACAGCTTACTACTTAATAGCTTGATGGATGATTATAGTCCTGCTCTCCCCTTTCCTACTGCTCCCCTTGGCTGTCCCAGCTGAACAGTCCTAATCCATCTTCCATGTTGGTTCTGGAACTCACCAATTGATCCAATTCTCTAATCTGGCAGAAACACAACCAAGCAAAACAAAATGGGAATCAGTTTAACTGGGCTGGCAAATGAAAGTGACTTGCCACAGTTAGGCTGGACGGGGGAAAGCAACAAAAACACAAGGCTGGAGGGCAAATACCAGTTCAGGAAACAGCAGACACTTACACTGACTAAGCTGCATTATATACCTGCACCTCAGAAGACAATTCAAGAAGCAAGCAATTAAAACCAGAGAAAGGACGAGAGTACTGAAGCCAGGAAAGGATACAACACATAGGAAATATGGTATCCTTAGAATTATTTATTATTAAAGAAATGACTGACAAAAAAGTAGCATAACTGCCTTTTTCATGTATTTAAACTCTGGGAATAGGGTGCTGGAGTTGGGAAAAAGTGGTATTAGTTGTTTAAACTGCAGGGCTGATAGTGCCAGAGGAAATTTTCAAATACTCCCCAGGATTTCCTGATTGGGCAGAGATCCTGCTTAAGGGAAATAAAGAGGGTTTCCCCACCTTGAATTGGTACAAATGCCTAGCTTTGGTATAAGGAAAATTTATGCTCAAATACCTGAGTTATTAAAATAAGAAAAAAACCCCTCTTAAAATGTTATGGCATTTTATTTGTCTATAAAACAGTATAGCCTTACTGAATGCCTCATATGATTTTATCTATATTCTTGTAAAATGGGAAAGCAGTGTGTAGATGAATGATGATGCATTTTTGATGGACTTTGAGTGCAACACTGTACATAACTTTGTCGATCTTCTCTTGACTGAACCTTGAGAAATTTATCATTTTCCCCTCCTGTTTCTGAGCCTTCCCATTCTGTAAGTTCTATGCAAGAAGCACCGGAAGAATGCTACCTTTAGTATGTTCTTCTCTGCTCAAAGGAAGGAAAGAATAAAAATCTTACATGAAGCAAGCTGCACCTCAGAGCTGACCCAGTCAGCACTCACAAGTGACAGAGATCCTGCCTGACTGCTCCTCGGGAGCTGCATCTGGAGAAATACCTAAGACCTGAAGTAGTGAGTACTCAGTGGGGAGTGCTCAGTTCTTGGATTCAAAGGGAACCAACATCCATACACAGACGTGAACACTCTCACACTGCAGGTGCTCCTTTGAGAAAGATCTAAACCCTTTCCTTGCTTCTGCTGAAACTTCCTTTAGGACAGCGATGTTAAGCCTGGCACTTTTACCCACATCAGCCAGAAGAAGCAATTTTATCTATTCTAAATAAATGTTCTCTACAGTTTGATAGAATGAAGAACTAAAGTAGTCATTATACTGTTCTTGCACTGAGAGGACTGAACTGTCTTTCATTTTTCAGAGAAAGTTCCTGTGATCTCTACAGACAGCCTATAAAGTGCTCTAGAATACTTGGATGTGAAGAAGATTTATAAATAAAACATTTTGGATTTATGCTCCTGCCTGGTATTTTTCAATTAGTTTACTTACAAGTAATTTCTCACCTGTTCCAAAACCCAGCATTATTTTCATAATTCTGAGGCACGATGTTAGACAGATAAAACGTTTCAGCCATAGCTCTCTGCATAGAGAAAGAAAATAGCACCATTTCACTGAAACATTTACAACCTGAAAACACATTTTAGTAGTTTTTGGATCAGAATCCCATTTCTAATTTAGTTTTAACATTTTTTAAAACAAAAAGTCAGATAAAACCTAAGTAAGAACACCTACAAAATTATTTTGGATTAAGAGGTGCATAACTGAGGTGAAACCTTGCAAAATTATCTACTTTTATCTTTTCTGGCCAAAACAGCACAAAAATGTCCAGTTCTAGAGACACAAGAACTACTGTATCACCCAGTGTTAATTCTGTAATGTCTTTGAAAACAACTAGTCATTTTTCATTTTGAATGGGAAGGACACTTTCACACATGCTTTTCACTTATTTGACTGCCTAATGGCTAACTTTTTCTTTTCTTTACAAGAAAAGATTTTATTAAAAATACTCAGCAATATTTTACAAATACATAACATACAGGCAATGAAATTATTTATGAGACCAAAATGGTCAGATATCTATATATCTGCTCAATTTTATCTCATGGACCTGATGCTAAAACACATATGCAGGGAAATATGGAGGAAAAAAAACCCTCCAGGATCTCAGTCCAGAATTTTCATACATCCCGTACTTGTCAGTATTTTTCATGTACCTCTACTTCAAAGTGAAGGGACTGACAGAACTCTTTAGAGTAATGAGCAAAAATTACCTGAACTAACTAAACCCTGAAATTAAATTTTTATAATCCTGTATTTGAAAGATTGTATCACTTCCCTGTATTTCAGGTCACGACCAGGATCTCTGTGCATAAGGAGTTCACCAGCAAAAATTCCCCAGATAGCACAAATAAATAACAACAAAGATACTTCCAGTAGAAATAAAACTACTGATTCTTTTGTTTACCACGTGCCACTGCACTGTCACTTCACCCCACTGAATACTATTCTGCCTGAAAGAAATACAAATTCAAACTGCTTCTTAATTAACAAATTGTTGCATTAGGCACATTTCACAAAAGGATCCAATAAATTCAAGGCTGCTTTGTACATCAGCCAAGGCATTAAGGCATGCTTCTCTTACAGCTCAAATAAATGGCAGGTGAAGACATTTTATAGACTGAAAGAACTATGGCAAGAGGGTCTAATTTACCTCATACACATTGCAAGAAAGGAAAAAGCCTTGTAAATCATCCAGGCAATCCCCTTGCCAATACAGAACAGTACTCAACAGCATCTTTGCTTTGCTCAACCTAGTCTTAAATATCTCAGCAGCTGTTGGCCAGAATGACATCATTGTCCCTGTCTCCCTTTAACTGAGCTTTGAAGACTTTCAAGGTTTTCTTGGTGAAGGTGATCATCTCCATTTTATAGGTAGACATTGTGACATGCAAGAGACTGAGAAGACTTGCTTAACAACATGCTGTACAAGACATCACCTCTGCCAAACAAGCTAATCTAGGTGTGATTTAATGAAGAGAGGTATGTCATCAGAGCATGCACCTGATTTAGATGCCTGAGGCAGACTGTGACAGCATCCTAAAGTGCTCAGTCAGGAATAGACCTTGTAACTCCAAATCCAGCTCTGTGTATCAATAATGAGATCATGTTCCACCTCAAAACAAATGGCAAAAGGAACATTACACATTACTTTTAAGGGTCTTTTGACCCTTTCCAACTGATAAACACAAATTAAAAAGATAGAGAAAAAAAAGTCCTACTGTTGAAAATTTGTTATCTCCCGCTGGTGCCATGTGTCCTCGTGACCACCCACTCCCAAGGTAGTCTTCATTGACAGCACTAAACATTAGAGGGATGTTGGGATCTGGTCGGAATTTACAGTGCCTTCGATCTGCATCACCTGAAGAAGAACACACTAAATGGTTAGATCATCACGAAACCATCACAACCACAAGACAAAAGATCTCATTCTGTCATATCTTGCCAAATGACCCATGCTTAAGGACTCAACACATTAATCTAAATTCTGTACATCTCATTTATATGTAATGCTAATTTCTTTCTGCCATGTTTTTCAAATATTTAAGTTCTTACTTATCAATAAAATACAGTTTTTTTACATCATGACTTTTCGACCTTCCCCAAAAACCAGACGTCCACCTCAAATCTCAATTTGAGTAACTACAGACATAAATCAGAGCTGAATGCCTCAAGAGGCTCAATTTCAACTTGCAGGTTAGTTGTATCTGATTATTTGGAAAACATTTTAATAATTCAGCCGTTAAGGCCCACTTGAAAGCAAGCCTGAAATTACTGTATTCTTCTCAGAAAGAAGTGGAATCAATGATGCTACTTAGGGGTTGGTTATAATGTTTTCAAGATCATGCTTTTAATTTTGAAAAGTAATTTGAAGACAGTGATTAAGATATATTTAGAGGGCTATTGGTTTCATAAAACATTTTACAATTACACGGTTACCTCCATTACTAATAATCTGCCTTATAAAAACTGAACTAATGCTATAAACTTAATTTACAATGACTGCATACCACTCATATTTCATTCACCACTGACAGCAAAAAATCACTAAGCCTCTGTCTTGCATAAAGAATGGGGGAGAGAGCATTAGATAAAGCACATCAGGAACTACAAAAGAACTGCATCAGAGTAGATAATGGCTGCACTGAGTAGGTAATGCCCTGTCTAGCTCTCAACAATTACAACTGTTGATGCCCTTTGCTCCATTTTTATCTCACAAATGGACATTCCCCTCTCGTTCTAAGCAAATCTCTACGATCTGTACATGAAAGTGTCTGGCCACTGACAGCACTGACTCCACGTATGGGGCAACACCTGAACTGACATAAACTGGACCTCAGCACTAACTCCATACCTAAGGAAGCAGGAGTCATTTTTATGCCCTCGAGCAACTTTGCAGGTCCAAATCAAGTGAGAAAAGTTTAATTTTCATTGTTTCATCTTCCCCCTATTCGTGTAATAAAAAGGTAAGTTGAGCTTCCCTCCTGCAACACTTAAGAGTGTTTACACTGACACAGCTGTATTGATCTCACAGATTGTTTCACAACAGAAATTTCTCACGGAAGGCAGCTCCAGTTCTTGTTCCTTTCACACTCAGCCTTTGAACCAAATGTATCTTCAACACAAATGTTGAACATTCAATACCAGCCTAGCCCCAACCAGAGGAAGAACACTGAAGAGTCCTGCCAACCTGCAGTGACAGATCTCTTAAATAACTGGTGATGTCAGCCTTGATAATTCATGACATGAAGCTGACATCCACTCAGAGGCCTGATGCTTCCAGTGGGATTGTGAATGGGTGGAAAAATCCATACCCAGAGATCACCATAGGATATTTTTCCCTGCCTGCTCCAGGTCCACCTTCTGTGAACAGCAAAGCCCATTCTGGGCATCATAAATTTAAGTAAATAAACACCTCCATACCCAGCGTCTTCTGTTTTGAAATATGTTCAATCACCCATCTTGGCACCCGTTTTGCCTGATCATAAGACAGAGCATGATTTGTGTAACATCTGGTCTCTGTTCCGGCCTCAGGAAATCCGTATCTTTCCAGCAGAGCATCTTCTACTGGTTCTAAGGAAAAAAATAAACAGAAAGCCATCCAAAGATGAAATGTGATCATAAATGGGACAGTAAGAAAAACATCTTGGTGGGTGTAAACATACTATATAAGGAATTATTTGAAGTTACTGCCACAACTAAGATCTAAAAAATATTAAGACAGCTATCCAGTGAAATTCTCATCTGTCAAAACAGTTGTGGTTCTCATCATGTTTTAACATGAGGATCTCAGTTCTAGGACTAACTCACCTACTCTAATGCCTACAGAGGGCAGAAGAAAAGCTATCAGATATTTAAGGACAAAACAGGCAACAAGGAGTTAGAGACACAGGAGATCAACACACATATTTCACCCTTTGGAGCTGGAAATAGGACTCCTCCTCACAAACTGAGATTTACAGATTGGGCACAAACAAGTCCTGCCCTCACTGGGAATGCTTACGCTCTGCTGAATGAATGAAAGCTTCACTCTGAGATGTTTTTGGTTTTTTTTTTGCAAGCAATAATTTTCTCTCATAGAGGAATATTTACATCCATCTTACTGTCTTCCCCATTCTCCAGCCATCTGTCCAACAGCAACTCATGTTTTCGGAGCCATTCTTCCTGTGCTTTCCAACACCCCGGCACTTTTAAAGCTTTCAGACTGCAGAGAAAACCATTCACTCTCTCAGGTGCCCCCAACATCTTTCCTCAAACCTGCACCCCACCAGCTCCCAGACTTCATGAACCAGCCTCGACTCATCCAGGGCAGCAGCAGCTGAAATTTAGTTATGGTCTGACCTGAACTGTGTGTTTAAAACTAAGTGCACTTTCCTCTCCTGCCAGAAACACTTTGCCGTGAGCAGGTGCAAAGAGAAGCGCTTTTAATGACAAGTTACAGCCCGGCATCCCCAAATAATCTCCTCCCACCTCAGCCCGGCGCAGGTACAGGGGGAATTCACCGATTCTCGGCACCCTTTGGGCACCCCGAGATGGAGGAAGGAGGCAGAAAGCTCATCTGAGGGGAGGGAGAGGGTCTAGGGGCAGAAGCGGCTGTGGGGAGCGGTGCTGTGGGAGGCGGGATGGCGCCGAGCCGGCCGCTCCCGCCGAGCCGGGCCGGGCCGGACAGCCACCCGCGGCCTGCCCGCCACCCGCGGCTCTTACCTTCTGCCGGAGCCCGCCCGGGGCTCAGCTCCGGCTGGCTCTGGCTGCGGAGGAGCCTCCACGCAGCCCAGCAGGACGCGGCGGCCCCGGCCGCGGCCCCGCAGACGAAGCCGCCCAGGAAGCGGCGGTGGCGCGGCAAGGCCGCCATGGCGGTGGCGCCGGCGGCGAGAAGGGGCGGGAATGGCGCGCAGCGCAGCGCCCCCTGCCGGCACGGCCTCGTGGGCGCCATGGCGGCATCGCCTCAGTGCGGTGACACGACCCGAGGGGACACGACTTAGGATTTCAATAACCAGGGAGATTTGCGCGAGAGCTGTGAAAAGATAAAGAGTCCCCTCACGGCGACTACAGGGACTGTCCGGGGAGGGGTGGCTAAACTGCCCCCATCCCGCTTGGCCGGGGGCGACCACCCTGGGCTCCAAGCCCAAAGCGTCATTGAATCGTAGGAACAGAGTGGTTTGGGTCAGGAGGGTACTTTAAAGTCTGTAGCTAGAAAAGAAAAGCTCATCTGCCTTATGAGGAGAGACTGTAGAAACTGAGCCTGTTCATTGTAGAGAAGACTGAGATAGGATTTCAATAATCCATATAAATATCTCAAAGGTGCGTGCAAAGAGTATGGTGCTGGACTCTTTTCGGTGGTGCCCAGTGACAGGACGGGGAGCAATGGCCATAAACTAAACCACAAGAAGTTTCATCTCAGCGTGGGGAAGAACTTCTTTCCATTGAGGGTGGCAGAGCACCGGAACAGGCTGTCCAGGGGAGTCTTGGAGTCACTCTCTGCAGACATTCCAAACCCACGTGGGATGTGTTCCCATGTCACTTGCTGCAGGTGACCCTGCCTTGGCAGGGGGCTTGGTTGGACTGGATGATCTCCAGAGATCCCTTCCAACTCAAACACTTCTGTGAGTCTGTGGTAGTCCAACACCTCTGCAGTGAGCAGGGACACCTTCAACCAGCCCAGGTTGCTCAGACCCCCATCCACCTGACCTTGAATGTTTCCAGGGATGGTGCATCCACCACCTCTCTGGGCAACTGGTGCCAGTGCCTCACCACCCTTCGTTGTAAATATTTCTTCCTTATATCTAATTTAAATCAACCCTCTTTTGGTTTAAAACCGTTCTTCCTTGTCCTATTGCAACAGGCCCTGCTAAAACATTTATCCCTATCTTTCTTACAAGTCTCCTTTAAATACTGAAAGACCACAATAAGATCTCCTCAGAGCCTTCTCTTCTCCAGGCTGAAAAAGGAGCTAAAGATTGTGGTATGAGATTGGCTTTAGTTCATATAGGGTGATGTTACATTTGGCTTCTTTTCAGGAAAACCACAAGCCCAATTATTACTATTTTTCCCTCCCAGATGTCTGTTAGTGTTCATATTTGCCTCATATCTGTCCACACTAGGCATTTCCAACCCAGCACCTAGCCAGCGGCATTTTATTTTCTGAAAAAAAGACCAGCTTAGCAATGTAAAATACCGGAACATAAGGATTTCATGGCCATCCCATCACTGTACTGCAGGCAGCTTTCCTGGAGAGGTCTGACCATGCTTCACTGAGGGCCCCTTCTTACCTCACATGAGGATTACAGACCTCAGTGTGGTGCTATAAGTACAGGCAACTCAGGCTTTTTATTTTTAAATCTTTTTCCAGGTCGAGTTCCCCTGCCTCACCAAAACCTTTGGCTTCTGGCAGTTGCAGCTACATTGCTGGACTGTATTGATACAGCTTAACATGCACATAATGCCCCGTGGGAACAGTTCTTTGCTAGGAATGATAAGCAGTGTTACCACAGTGCTACCAGAGGCAACACACTCCAAAGGACAGTTAAATAATAAATAATAATAAGAAAAAAAAAAAAAAAAAAGGCACAGGTGGCCCAGAGAAATTTTGGATGTCCCATCCCTGGAAGTGTTCAAGGCTTGGAGCAACCTGGCCTGGTGGAAGGTGTCCCTTGGCAGGGGGGTTGGAACAAGATGATCTTTAAAGTCCCTTCCAACCCAAAACATTCTACGACTTTATGAATTTGAGCTAATTCCCTCTTCTCTTTGGAAGTGTTTGCAAGTGATGGGTAGTAGAGGCCTCAGTTATGCCTCTGCAGGGATTTTTTTAGGTATTTTGGATAGCAGAGATGCCATTGAAAAACCAAGAACATTCTTCTATGAAAAAGGAAATCCTCCAGCTAGATGCCAAAGACAATAAAAGAACCTTGAGTTTTAATATCACACCACCGAGGGAAACAGTTATTTGTAATTTACTGTTTATTTTCATATACAAAAAGATAAACTTGAAATAGTTCTTTCTAGGTTTTTTTCCTCCTATCTGTTGGGGTGTAGCTGCTTCACACAGGGCAAATACTACATTCATACTGGTTTATTCAGACACCCAGTGCAAAGCTGAAGCAGCGAAACTCCAACTTGGCAGATCTAATGTCAAACTTGAGACTCATTTCTAAAATACCACAGTAAAAAGGAACAAAGATCCACTGCAAATTCATGAACTATGATACAATGTTCTTTCCAAAATGTCTTCATTTCATAACTGCAATACAATGGATGTCTGCATTAGGCCATGTTATACATACGTTTTATATATATATACTTCTGTGGAATATATATATAAAATGTACATATATAAAAAATCAGCACACTTCAATCCAAAAGGGGTTACAGCAACGAGCTTAACTCTCTGTATACTTCTTTCTTTAACAGGATACTTTAGTATAACTTTTGTTAACTCAGTAGTACAAGCTATCTCTGTTCTACATTTTTATAGCTACAAGAGTGAAATATAACCTACAACATTTACATTTCACATATCTTGGTATACAAACAGTACTTAGTGAATTTGAGCCAAGGACCAAAAGACTCTTTAAAAATTATTTCACCATCTGATAGAGCTTCCTGTAATTTACACTCAGTTTATTCTGCAATCTTTTAAATCATTTACTTAATCTCATAGTTTGAGTTTAAATCCATTCAAACTGAAAATCCTGGAGAAACAGGTTACTGCAAACTCTTATGTATACTCTATATATACAAGTTAAGTAACACAGCGTAATAAGACTTAGCTATTTATCCTAAAACTGATATACACATATTTCACTACGCTAGACAAGTCTTAGGATTTTTATTTTATTTCTTTAAATAAAGCACAAATTTAGAAGTAGCTGGTAAAACTTACAATAAGATGGTTTCAAATGACAAATGGTTAGGGTGAGATTTCTTCCTGCTGGTGCCAAAACATTTTCTTGTGAGTTTTTGTACTATGCTGTGTTGTTTAACTGTATGCATCTAATGTTACATGCAGAAAGCTCTTTCCACAAGAATTGACATCAAACTGTACTTAAGTCAACTTTACAGTACAAAATTTGTCAAACTTAAGGACGAATGTGAAAATATTAACAGGTGAAAGATCAGGCTTTCAACTCTATCATGAGGATCATGCAGAATTCATAAGCAGATATTTTGAACAGATTGACAATGGCATTGTGCAGGCTTATGGCATAGAATTGAGGCCAAAAATGTTACTTAGTTTGCAGTAACCACCTCCTTCAATCCTTATCCAATAAGCGATCCATAATTATTCCATAGTTACTCCATTGGAAGGCCAGCAGCATTGCAAAATACCTCCTCCTGGGTGATCTTAGTACTTTGATTTACCAAAGATAATAATCATCAACCATCAATAGCCATAGAAACATTAGGCAGTCAAGAAAAAAATGGGGAAAGGGAAATATCTTGTTCTCTTCCCTTAGTGACAGTAAATGAATTACTAGCCATTCATTACCAGTAATTAAATGAATTACTAGTAATAGTAAATTCATTAGTATTTGGACAGGAAAGCTACTGTGCTCTCCAAGTAGAATACAGATTAATGTTGTATCAACTACATGGATACATTTTTTAAAAACAGACATATACAGTAAAATGTTAATGTAAAAAATTGTCTAACTTTTTAATTTTCCCCCAGAAAATATAGCCTGAACGGATTTCTCTTCAGCAAAGTACCCTTAAGAAATTGCTGTTGTTGAAGGTCTGATTTTATGAGATGGTTCTTGGGAGGAGGTAGTCGGAAAAAGAAAAGGGCCAGACAGATTGTTATCCACAAAGTTGCTCTGTGCTAAGTCCACCTGCCACAGCTATGAGATGCCCCAACCTCCTCCTCTTGTGTCATGGCTGGACTTTTGGTTTGGTCTGTTTTTTAGAGCTCATTTTGGAGTTCATTTTAACAGATGTGGCAACGCAGAGATGCCAGTGACTACTGAATTAGGATTTTAATTGACTAGGATGGTTACTGGTTAAACTTCAGTTCCTCAAAACAGTGGAAAATTGTATAAAGTATGGCCTTCCTTTTCACAAAAACAGAAGCTGTGAAATCTTCCCAGAACATGTTTTAGTTTTGCAATACCAACCTTACTGGAATGTTATAAACTGAGTTTTTGGGGTTTTTTAACAACTGGAAAGATTAAGAGGCCTCTGCTTCAAAGTGGGCCAAAAAATGTAGAAATAGTGTTTTATTCACATCATCTGCCCCATTAAAATACTGAAATAAAAGGCTAACAAAGGAAGCACTTTACAGAAAACACTTTTTCTTGATAGATATCCAGCACAATGCCATTATAGAGCTTCAGAGAAGCCCTTTTGGTTTCAATGTTGGAATACAAAATAAGTTTTGCTTTTTTCCTTCAGTCCTTGGGGATCACTTTCTATTTACATATATATATCATATATATACATGTATATATGTATATGATACATATATATAAACACCCATATAGAGCAAGGTTCCTGTTTGTGTATGTTACAATATTGTAGTATCAAGGAGAATCCAGATAGCAACACTGTTTAACATGAGGTTTGAGGTAATTGGTTCTTGAAATACCTGGATCACAGACTGCATCCAGAAATGACAGCTGGGCAATGAAAAGTGTTTTTTCAGACAGAAAAAAATACTAGTAAAAGAAAAAGAAAGCTTACAGCAGTTGCTTTTACATGGAAAAATAAAGGCACAACAGAATAGCATTACATTTCAGAACAGCTGGATGGACATAACACAAGTATGATCTCTTTCTGTGGAAGTGTCCTGACAAAAAGGATTGCTGCTTACTCCATAGGCTACTACTTCAGTCAGGGAACTGAGCGTCACCCTAAAACGAGTTATGAAAAAGGAGGCCCCATGTGAGTAAGGGACCAGGTGTGCTTAGAAAGCGTTCCAGGAACACACACACACACTCATGGTCACACAGGATTGGATGGCAGCCCTCTCCCTGGTTTCCACAGGGTCAGGACTTCGCCAGAACACAGCTGAGGCACTCAGCAATTTCAGGAGCCTGCTTGAAGTAGTAAGCACTAATTTCAAAAGGCACACTGTCAAACCAGCTCCAAGGTAGTGCCATGTATTGTCTGGTTTAAAGCTTTCTTCAGTACCTCTCACCCACTGACATTGCGCTATCGCGGTTAAGAGGACTAAAAAGACTGGAGTGAATTTTACTCCAATGGAAAATTAGGTTAAAACCCGCCCACATTTTAATCTTTTTTCTTTAATGCTTTTAGAATACCTTGGATTGGTTACACAGATTTGGAAAGCTCCTTCTCTTAGTAGGACTTTGAACATGACAGTGCTCCTTTTCTTTAGTGCCTTTGACGCAGACTGTTAAATCTGATTTTGGGAACACAGAGCACATATCTGTGTGTTCTGGTGAAGCCTGATTAGCTGTGTCACTTCAGAGAGGAGAAATTTCTAGGAACTGGTTTTATCAGGACTCTACTGGCAACAGCTCCTTACAGATCATATTGTCAATGCAGCAGACACAGCTGCTATAAACGGATACGGCAGCGAGCGAGATCAGCCCGGCTGTTTGGCCTTGGTAAATTCTTAACACCCTGACTTCACAAGTCACTGCAGCACCACAGCATATGCCAACAGACACACTGCCCACACATGGAAACTTGCATGAACACATGAAAAAACTCTTCCTGGTTTAACTGAAGGTGGCCATAGAAAAGCAATAAGCATCTTTAGCAGAAGGGATGTGACATGCAAGAAGATAACCTAAACATATACTCAGTGCCGTCCTCAAAGCATGTCCAAGTACATCCAAACTTGCTCCTCAAACTGTTTTCAGGCTACACTTGTTCTATCCTCTAAACTTTGATGTAGTGCACACTTAATTTAAACATTATATATATATTTCTTTATTTATTTGCTGTGCATACACAGACCTTTCTCCCTTTTCCCTGCAGTAACATATTAGACATTACAAAAATAATTTGTGGTATAAAAGAATTCTCACACAATGTAGAATTTTTGTTTGTATATGTAACTAAAATATATATATATTTCCAAAAGTAAAAAAGTCAAAATGTCCTTATTTTCCTCTATTATATAGTCTATTTTATTTACAATGTTACCAAACAATATCCTGTATGTAAAAGTGATAAAAGTTTGCGGGACACTTCCTGCTTAGCAACTTCCCAAGCGGAGTGTGGCTGGAAGAGGACTGCAATGACAGCACTGTCACACCTTATCAACCAGCACCTTCCTCTGCAGCACGAGTTCCTTCCATACCAAGTGAAACCAGACCTTTTCCCTGCAAACCAGGGCAAGCTCTGACAGTCTGCCTAGAAAGCAGTACAAGAGGAATAAAGCATGTGTTCTCTGGTTTCTGTGCTGTGAGATTAGGGGGGATCAGCATTCCTGATGGCAAGGCTTGACCCAGCCAAGCTGGAAATGCTTCCACTGAAACCACTGACTTCAAGTGGGAACAGCAGGGAGTCAGGAAACCCAAGGAGAACGCAGTGGAGTTACTGGGGGGCACTCACAGACCTTCTCTTCTAAACAAACAAACGCAAGGACCTCGGCACTTCCACAGGTGTAACCATCTAGCACTGGATATTCTGTAAGAGAACTTCAGTTGAAGAATGAGGCAGAATAAAAAGTGGGTTTCTTTTGTCTTAAGTAGAGATTTCATAATGATCAGGACCAGCTAAAATCCTTAATCATAATGAATAAGTCTGGTACTGCTTAACTGATGGTTAGGCTGGTTTATAGCCTTGTCTGATAATATGCACATATATTTTAATATAAGCCACATACAATTTCCAGCCTTGCTGTACTAATGCAATTTCATTAGCAAGTCGCAACTCTATCATCTAAAAAAAACACCCCAATTTGAGTTCCTGTGCTATTTCTAGTTTAGAAATGTGAACTCAAACTTTCTCCACCTGGGAAACCAGCCCAGACAGTGCAATAAATTCATAAAAGGGAATTACACCAGAGAGATGGGGAATCCTGGCTTATAAAGTCAAGGAGAATTTTTACTCAGGATATTCAATGTTAATATTCACCTGAAAACTTCCATATGAGAGAGGAAGGTCACCAATAAAATTCTGCAGCCAATTTTTGAAGTGCTACTTCCTCTAAGTCTGAATGGGAAGTGGAATTTAGTGCTTGGGAAGTAACATAAAAGGTATTGTCCCCATCATATTCAAAGGAGTGTTAAGAGGAAAAGAGCTGCAGTTGCTTATGACAGCTACACCTATGGATGTGCCCAGTTCCTGAC
Source organism: Atrichornis clamosus (assembly GCA_013400975.1). Classification (NCBI taxonomy): domain Eukaryota; kingdom Metazoa; phylum Chordata; class Aves; order Passeriformes; family Menuridae; genus Atrichornis; species Atrichornis clamosus. The sequence goes on from WBMZ01013075.1 coordinate 97,471, forward strand.
TCAGAAAAAGCCTCTGCAGTACCGAACAGAAGCAAAATCATGCTGTCAATGAGAGTTCAAATGCTAGATTAGAGGTGAGGGAACTACTTGCTTGACAGCTTAACTGTTGAAAGACCAATGAGTTAATCAGACTTTGTCTTCAGTAATAAAAGAAATAAATACCAGTTTAAAAACAGCTTTAGCCAAATTGGTACAAATTTGGAAATAAGCAAAAGTTCAGGACTTCCTTCTTTGCTGCAATAGCAAGACACACGTACCAACATACATATAAAGCTTGTTACTCAGCATACACCCAATTTGGAAATTCTTTTTAAAATCAGTTTCTGAATCCTGCTGACAAGATGATCTATAAGGAACCATTACACCAGGAAGATGTAACACTTTACAATCAACATTCGGTCAAGGTTTGTACGGTCGTGCAGTTCCCCGCAGTAAGATAAGCTACATGTGAGAATTTTTGTTTATGCTTTCTCAAAAGAGAAGATTTCAGACACTGTTTAATAGGCTATTAAAATCATATGGCACTTTCAATAAATACTTTAAAGCTTCTTAAAGAAATCAGGATAAAAAAGCAACTGCTGTAATAAGCCTGTTTTAGCTATAATATGTAATGCTGAAGGAAAAAATCCAGAAGAGCAAACAGATATTAGCAGTTAAAAGACAGTACAGCTTTTTTCTTTCTGCAGCAATATGAACTGGCTCCCATTCCCAGGGAAAAGGGAGCAAGCCCACCTCAAAACAAGTATTCACTCAACCTTAACTGCTCTACGCTCCACCCCAACCCAACCCTTACATCACTTCACTTCTAAAACATAGTCACATTTTTATATAAATCTCAGTGCAGAAATGTATTAAACATGAAAAATACTGATCCTGCAAACATTTACAACCACACTTAACATTAAGTGAGTGCCTAATGTCATGACACCAGAAGAGCTACCTACACCCTTAATGCTAAGCATAGGTATGTTGCAGCATCAGGCCCAAAGATGCCAACGACCACCGGCGACATCGGCTGGGTCAAAATGGTATCGTTCTGTCTGGTTTTGTCAAGGTTTTCTCAACAGAAGCACATCAAGGAACAGAAACTTTCAAACCTCTACACACAACAACACAGTTACGTGTGTGTACATACTAATATGCAATATACATTCAGTAACTTGAAAGAATAGGTTAAGACTTTATTCAGATAGACAAATTAAGGCAATTATTTTAATGTTTCTTCAAGATAAAGGACCATGTCCTCATTTGTGACCTCTAGGTTTTAAAGCTATACTTTTCAAGAAATATATTTCAATTTTTTTTATATTTTCTCCAATTAGCGGTTTTGTTTGCTTAATAAATTATATCTGTGCAAGGGTGCACACTGATAATTTGGCAGTGGCGAGAAGTCCAATTCATTTATATAATACAGACTTTTTACATTTCCATTACAGGGTGATTAGTTTAGGACTGCATTTTGGCTTAACACAAAGCAAAATTTAGAAGATCTGGCCATCCAATGGATATAACTTTGTCAGTCTAGCAAGACACAGAATTCATGTTATATTCAAAGTAAAAAAAAAAAAAAATTAAAAAAGAAAAAAAGAAAAAAAAAGATGTACTGTCCTTTCACTAAAACAGACCAGAAAAAAAACCCCACAGAATGGAAACAGCCTTCACAAATAAGAGTGAATAATGCCCAGGTACCTTATATAGGCAGTTATTCTACAACTGTATACAGTTATTTACAATGGTGCTTTATTAAACAAAACAACAAAAGAATGGTAGCACTTCCTAAAAGATTTTGGAACTTTTTTTCTTTTTTTTCTTTTTTTAAAACTCCCTTGTCATAAAAGCCAACTTACATTAAAATATACTTACTACAAGACAACACAACTAACAAAATATATAATAAAACTCATACAAGTAGAAAATTCTGAGGTATTTCTGGTTTGAGGTGGTCTGTGGTCATGAAGTTTTTAATTTTTTTTTCAGTTTAAACCTCGGAAGCCACGTAACGTGTATGTGTATGTTTTGTGTTTGTTTTTTTTTTCTTTTAAGTTTTTTTTTTTTTTAAACATTGCATGTTTTGCAAATTAAAAAAATATTTCAATGTTGAATCAGCAGCATTAGGAACATTCACTGACTAGAGCGAGTTTATGGCATAATAAGAGTAACGGTATTTGAGAATATGCACCACTTTAAGACAAAAGAGTTTCATCACAGAGTAAGGAGAAAGCAGCGTCAAAGAAACCAGTTGGAGAGATGCTGTGGGAATCTGCTGCTGCTCAGTTGCCTTCTCTCCCTACACCCGGGCAGCTCAGGCTTCTCAGGTGCTACAGGAGCCAGCTGCCACCGTTCAGGTATTTTCACTCCCCCAACTCCAAATTAATAAAGAAAAAGAAAAATTATATACCCAGTTTCCACCCTTTTCCTCTTTCCACCGTCTGCACCGTTAGTTTGGGCTGACAGATAATCAACTCAAGGCCAGATTTCCTCAACTGACTCACGCTTACAATGAGATGTCAAAATTTTCCCATCTTCCAGTGTTTCACCAAAGTGCTTCTGAAAGCACACTTTCCCACCTGTACTGATTACACTGCTTAAAAGCACCCTTCCCACCACTATCTGGAGTTCAAAAATAAAAATTATAGTCCTGCTTTGTTCTTTTACCGCCCAAGCCAGAGACTCTGGAGGAAGAAAGAACAAGTGCCTTGCTTCCAGCCAGTGTCTCTTTAACTCTGCTTTCTCCATACGCTGCAGCCGTAAGTACTCTGCCCAGAAATGTCCTTCCCCTCCTCTAATGGTTACCTGAGAAGTAGCTCCATAGCAAATGATGTTTCCCCGAATGCTGCCAAGTCCAACGTCACTCTCCCCACCCCTATTCTACGCTCCCCCCTTCCATTCTACCATCAAGAATTAACATTCTCTGCCCAGTTACTTTTTTTTTTCCATGTTACAATGACACCCGTTAGATCCGTAAAAGACACATCTGCTGTTTTTTTCTGAAGCTCACTTCCAAAAAAAAAAAAAAAAACCAAAAAAAAAAACTGAACCCAAAACCAAAATGGGGAAAAAATCCTTTTGAGGAAGGTGTATTCTTTATATAACAGTCTTAAGTTTCCTCCACGGTTTGCAGCATTGCGTTTTTGAAGATGGTAGGTGGTTTTCCTTTATGTCACATAAGCTTTATGTCACAGATGCTCCGCTCAGAAGACAGACTGATAAAGAGAAACCCAGAAAACTGAATAAAATAAAAACAACTGAAGTGAGTTTGTTGAGGTTCTGAGGTACCTGCACCTTTTCTGCATTCATTAGTCGGCACCTGAATGCTTGCTGAAATGTCCATTTTTTTAATACAGTAGAGCAATGTGCTGGTAAAATTGATCCAATCCAAAAAAATAATAATAATAATAATAACAATAATAATAAAAAGTCAAGATAAAATAGCAGCTGCATTCATGGGTTTGTTGGATTTTTGTGGTTTTTTTGTTTTTTGTTGGTTTTTTTTTTTAAACTTTTTTCTCGTTGTTTGTTTCGTTTTGTTTTTTTTAAATCCGCTGAGTCTGGAAAGACAAAAGTGAACCAGGACCCAGGACTCAGATACTAGACTCTTTGGGTGGCAAGTCCACGTTGGTGACGGACGTCACGATGGAGACGAGGCAGTCCGAGGTAGTGCCGTTGACGGATTTGCGGATCTGCGCGATGCGCTCCTCGACGCAGCCCGCCGAGAGCCGCGCCTCCGCGTCGTGGTCCCAGCACTCTTCGATGGTCACGCACAGCTGCGCCAGGCCCTGCGGACAGCAACGGGGAGAAAACGCCTTCAGCAACCTCATCTGCTCTGGGGACCACCAGGTACGCTTTAAAAATTACTTTAAATACGTGTTTTCGTGGGGCTCTTTTAAGCTTCTGCTTTCTAAGGCTTAGTCGCGTCCAGCCCCAAAAGTACTTTTTAAAATATCAAAATAAATCCCAAGATTCAGCAGGCAGAGCTTTAAAAGACAACAAGTATCACTATTCCCATGATAAAATTGTGAGAGCTGGCAGCACTGTATCACTTACTATGAAACCATTGCTTTGTTTGCAATCACTTCTCTCAATATCCCCAACATAACTGAATTCAACGGTGCTGGAAGAGTGCAGTTCTTATTTGAACTCTCATTTGAAGTGGAACGCTCATCTTTTTTTGCAGCCCACAGCTCTCCCTAACTTCTAGCAAATGAGTTAGTACGCCTGAGTTTAGCCAAATCCATAGCAGTTTGGTCTAAAAGAGGTATTTGACTTCTTACTGAAACCCTGTGAGATGTCATCATTTCTCATCTTCCAAATCTAAGGAAAATCAGCTCTTTTATTAAAAACGTGAGCCTGAAATGAACTACCTCTGGGAAACACACGCTGCAATTTACTTCATTGTCTGCTTGCCTTCACATCTAATTAGTTTTTCCTCCATAAACTGTTCCAAGTCTTGTATGCTATCTAGCTTGTGAGGAGTGTGTCTCCAATGGTATGGATTGTTTTCTTTTTCTTAATGAAAGGACTTTGTTTTCCATTTTTTCACCATATTAAAGTCCTACTAAACCACCACACACTCCACGTTCAGCACTAGCTGATTATTCAGCTTGTTTACTCTCGAAATCCAAGAGACAGGCAGAAAGGGGAGCACAGGGGTGTTGAGCAACCCCTCATTCCCCAGCACTGACTCTCTCTAACACTGGGAATGCATAACCACGTCCCTCGTTCCCATCACACAGGAAAATATTTTCCACTGTTAACCAGGAGGGACGTACGGGATGTTTTAGCCAGTGATCCTTGAACACGGGGCGCATCTTCTTGTGAACCACCACTTCTTGCAGGTCCTCAAGGGATGGGTGCTGACCTATTTCTTCTTCAAAAGGCAGCATGTATTCATCCACCGGACCTAAGGTGCACGCAGAGAATCAGGTTAGGATAGAAATGGCCTCTGCAGAGCCACGGCCTCCCCATGCATGAGTGAACTGCGGCTCCAGAGCAACATCAGCCCACTGCAACAAAGCCTGACGTTCACATGTCACTGCAGACAAATGTGATTTACATTCCTCCTGCACAATGGTCTTTGCTGTCCCTGCTGCTTGTCTGGCCACGTATTTTCCACCTCGTTGAGTTACGAATCTGAACCCTCAGCTGGGCCTCCTGATCCCACCACTCTCCTTGAGGGAGTTTGTTGGGTCCATGATTTATTTTAATAGAGAGAGCAAATCAGCCCGTCCTCCCCACATTTTAGCACAGCAGTTCAACACACAATAACCTAGAGAAAGTTTCAGCATGAGCATTATTTCATTTTAGCACTGACTAGCAAGGTCAAGCATATACAACACTTATAATTTCTTGCTTTGTGATCTGGCTTGTTCATAGTTTTGAGTCAGCCCTGACACACTGGAGCCAGATGCGCTTGTCCCAAGTACCAGCTCCTAAGTATAAAATGATTTCTGAATGCTCTAGTTATACCAGTTACGGCTGTGAACTGCCCTGGGCCACGGGAACGAGACAACTGTTATGAGCATCAGTGCAGATGCTGGATGATAGCAGTAACTTCTGCTTATTGAAACATCATTTGGCTTTTGGCAGTGTGTAGATGTTCTCTCAGAAAGAGCAGCCCAACTTAACTGATGGGCTTTTCAGGGTGCTCCACAGCATCACTTATGGTTTCTCAGTAACAAAAAGTGACCTCTTTCCAGAGCAGAGATATTTCAAGAGGGTCTTTCCAGACTAAAATAAAAGAGCTGACCACTCTCTCTGGTCATGAATTGTGACACCAACAACAGGATGTTTAGGTACTCTAAGGAATGAAATAACTAAACCAGCTTACCATTATTCTTGTTTACTCAATGGCAGTCACTAAACCAAACTGAAACTCTTGCTCCAACGGGTGGCACAGTATCAGTTATACCTTTCTCCTCCTCTTCCTCCAAGAGGAACCCAGGCTATGAAGAGCAGCACTGGTGATCTCCAAGCCAAATCTGCTGTTTACACAACATCACTTCTGAGCTAGAAGTGCAGATGAGGCTCAGTGTAACTCCCTGTCATCCCAAAGGAAGCCTTCCCTCTGATTTAATGGTGCTGTGTGTGGCACCTGGAGTATCTCAGCTGCCTGAGCTGGCAGGAGATCACAAATATGACAGGAAAAATAAAAGTGGATATTTGGGGCACCTCAGCAGAGAAGAGCAATTCCTACATGAGTGAACTGTGTACCACTGTTTCACCCTACTATGCTCCTAACTCCCTGCTCCTCCAGCATTTTGCTTGTACATTTCTGAAGAAGAGACCTCTTGCCACACACCGACGCAGCCATCCTAATTATATTCAAGCTCCTCAGTCCTACTGTAATGCTAACAAAAACACTTGAAGTCCAGGTGAGGTGCTGTTGTTTTATGAGCTTGACGTTCACTTCAGAGTGCCCATATCAATATAAGAAGAAAAAAGTTGGAAGAAGCAGCCTTGGAGCTACTACAATGACATGATTGCTTCCCTGTCCTGGGGTGAGGTCCTGCACATGGCAAGACAGTCACTAAAGGACAGATGTGCTAATTGGACAGAAACAATGCCCAACTTTGCAGCATCATTTTAGGATTAAAAAACCTGAGAAAGGAGGCACCATGAAGTTCATTCTTTTAGAGCCTTCAGGAGAAAGTGAGATCCTCCAGAGCTGAAAATGGAATAACAAATTTAGCCCACTGTGGAGAGAGGCTTGATGAGCAGAAGTCAAAGATCAATAAGTAATGACTTACGATAGCAGGCAAATGGGCTTGCTGACCCAGGAAGATCCTTCCAGCCCTGTGTTCCTATTATTTCACTTAGGTGCTTCCCATCCAGGCCACCACACTGCCCTGCATAAGCGAGGTGACAGCCAAGCTGGCTGTGTGGCTCTTCTCCAGGGCTCAAGGCATGCCTTGGTCACAGGCAGGAATGCAGAGCGCCACTGAGAGCAGAACTAAAGGACATCCCTCCTGCAGGGATCACCTACTCCTTCTCCCTCTGAGTTCTCAGCAATTTGCAACGTAACCAGTGTAGTAAAAAGCACTTTGAGACTTGAGATTATTATCTACAGAGAGCTTATGTTAAAAAGCAAATAAAACACAGGTTAGCTGCTTTTAATAAAAATATGCCATTGATTTTTTTTTTTAAACAGAAACAGGTCCATTCTCTGGACCACTAAGCCACAGTGAAACAGAACCCGCCCCAGGGAAGAGAGATCTTTATTCTTACCATCAACTGCTCTACATCTGGAGACTAGCTCCCACAACACCAGTCCCATGGCATACATGTCTATTCTCAGGAAGGCGTCTCGTTGGAAGTTGATTGCCCCCTCTAACACTTCAGGAGCCATATACCTCCTTGTTCCCACCTGCAGAGAAAAAAACACAACTCCAGTTACATCCCAGTTGGGCCCCGCAGCCTCCTGTGGTTGAAGATGAGTGACAGCTGCTTTCATTAGCCTTGAGGCCACTGCTGCTAAGGGTGCACCTCACTCGAAAAACAAGCAAAGGGGAGCTGTTCCTTCTGACACCAATTCTCATTGAGATCACTCGAGTCCAGATAAGCCACATGAAGTAAGAAGCCAAAGTGCATGGCTATGCATGTGATACTCATTCAGTACACTACAGGCCTGCATCCCACTGCATTTTGCTCCCGCAGCACACACTGCATGAGGAAATGCTGTCTGGAGACACACAGAACACCCTGAGGTCAAGTCAGACCTCGCTATCCTAGTCGTTGAAAGTTCAATCCTCTTTCACTTAAAAAAACCAAAAAAACAAACCAAAACCCCAAACCGAAACAAACAAACAAAAAAAAAGGAGAAGAGAAAAAATGAAAAAATGATATATCCTGAAATAGTAGGAAAAGGTGTTGGTTTGACAGCCCTGGATAAAACAAGCTCCTGCATCCACAGGAGTAGTAAAACATGAAGTCTGCCCTGCCCTGGCTTGCAATGGTTTGGAAAAGACCTCCTCTTGTTTTGAGGGGATTCAGTCCTCATTATGGTGCACCCATTGTCGTGTTTAGTATAGCCCGTAATGTAGGACAGTAGAGAGGGCAGCAGGGAAAAAGCACGTTTTTAACATAGGAATTGAAACACCTGTAATATTTTCCTTTAAGGAAATTCTCATCTATTCTTGCTTTTACCTGAGGCAGTGGGGACAGAGTGAAGCCAGGATATGAAAAGACATGCAAAATACTGGGAAAGTCAAAAAAATAAAAGGTGACAAAAATAAGAAAAGACGGGGAAGGCTAACCCAGGAGAGTGTTCATGCCTTCTGACATAAAGGCAAAAATGCGATACTGCATTGGAGATGGGAATTCAGAAAACCCTGGAGACACAAGGAGGGGATGATGGACTTGCTGTGCCCTAACATGACAGCAGAATAAGGGGCTGCTTGCTGCAATGCAAAGGCAGAAAATTAAGAACCCATAAAAATGTTGTAAATTGTTTACACAGTGCACAGCCAGCTGTGCCAAAGGTCACCCAAGCAGCCAGCCTGGCTGAATTCTTAAAATTAAATCAATCATTTTAGGATTATTAATATTTGTATTGTGGGATTAATGTTAATATTTAGGAGTATTAATATTTGTGTTACAGCCTAGAGAAGTGCAATGGGTGGGAACTGGCTAACAGCTGCCCTTCTCAAACTGGCAGCCTGTGACAAGTGGGGTCCCCCAGGGATCCATATTGGGCCCAACACTGTTTAATATCTTCCTAAGTGATGTGGATGATGGAATCATGTGTATCCAGATGAAGCCTGCCGATGATACCAAACTGAGTGGGAAGTGGACACTTTGGAAAGGACAGCCGCCCTGCAGGAAGAGTGGATAGGCTGGAAGAGCAGGCTGACAAGAACCATAGGAGGTTCCACAAGGACAAGTGGAATGTGTTGCACCTGGGAAAACAAAATTCAGGAGAGCAGCACAGGCTGGGGAGCAGCTCTGTGGGAAGGGTCCTGGGGGGCTGCAAGCTCGGTACGAGTGAGCAGTGAATTGCTGTGGCAGAGCCAGGGGGACACTGGGCTGCAGCAACAAGGGCATCACCACAGAGTTCTGCTCTACTCAGCGCTTGTCAGGCCGTGTCTTGATTACTGTGTGCAGCTTTGGTCCCCGCTACACAAAAAAGTTGTGGGCAGGCTGAAGAGCATCCAGAGAAGGGCCATGAAGATGATCCATGGGCTGGGAAGGTGCCATATGAGGAAAAGCTGAGAGAACAGAGTTTATTCAGCCTTGAGACAAGAATGCCAAGGGGAGACCTTGTCACAGTGCTTCAGTATTTAAAGGGTGGCTACAAAGAATATTACAAGGAGTCACATGGAGAAGATGAGGGGCAATGGGTACAAGTTACTCCCAGGAGGTTCTGGTTGGACACAAGAGGAAAGTTTTTCACAACGAGAACAATCAGCCACTGGAATAATCCCCCAGGAAAGTGTTGGATACCCCAACACTGAACACTTTTAAGATTCAGTGGACGAGTTGCTGGGGCATCTTGCCTAGGGTGTGCTTTGGTCAAGAAAAAATTGAGCACCTGGTTGGACCAGAAGATTCCTGAGGTCCCTTTCAGCATGGTATTCTGTGATTCTATGATTCTATGGATCTTTATTACCAAAACAATAAAGAGTCAACAAGCCCTGTGTCTGAAGGAGGAAGTCACCTGACCCCAGGGCTGGGGGAACCTCAGATGCACAGGAGTCAGAAGGGTTTCAGCACTCTCTCCGCTCACCCAGATAAAGCACATCCCAGAATTTGTCTGAGCACAAGTTTTTATGGAAAAATACATATCTCAAAGATAATTAAATGCATCTATACAAACTAGCTTAGACTCCAAAGGAGCTATGGCAAGCCCAACTTTTTAAAATGTTAAACGTAATGATTACCTGTCCATGAGTGTCCCCTGGAGGTTTTCCAGGCTCAAACCGTACAGCTAGTCCAAAATCAGCCAGCACTGCCGTCAAGTCATTCTTCAGCAAGACATTTTTACTCTTGAAGTCCCTATGGACAAGGCAAGCAGTAAGTTTGGGAAGGGTTTATTATGGCATGTGTCTAAATCACATTACAGCACAACACACTGTATGTCTCTAGGCTTAGCAGCTCCCAGTAAATCCGTTCCCTCCTTCTTTTCTTCCCCAACTTTCCAGCAAGGCCAGTGCTGACAAATTTGGCTGCTCCTCGCTGCCCTTGTCCCTAAATACAACCAAGCAGCCCTGAGCTGGCCAGCACAGAGCCAGCCAAACTCTACAGTGAATTAATCTCAAAATAAAATCTGATCTGAAGGGGCTATTTCAATTACAGCAAACAGCATATAAGGCACCATTTCCTGCTCCAAACACCAGCTCTGGACCCCCACCTCTGGGACCTTCTCATTCCCAACAACAAAAACCAGGCAGGCTAAGGGAGTACATTACTCTTTATCCTAGTAAGGATGTTTTTTCCTATCTACAAAATTAGATCTTTCAGGAAATCAGCAGATGCTGGTGAGACTCTCTCCACCCTGACTACATGCTTCAACAGACTCGTGCCATAGCCATCTATTAGCCTTCTGCAGTAATTGCTGGATTGATCTTCCCTGGAGAATTCAGAGGGTTGGAAAGCAAGCAGGGAAGGCAGTGAGGCCACACTCAGACACGCTGTCAGTATCAGAGCAGGCAGCTGACAGGCAGGTGTAGGAATTTGCAGTAGAGATGGTGGGTCTGTGCTTGAAGGGGACATTTGTGTCAGTCCTGGGCTGCAGCGGGATCATTTCAGGGCAGCTCAGGTAAATCTGCAGGGACTGGAGAGGGTGGGGGGTGGAGGAAGATCATACTGAGATGCCTAACCAGTCAAGTCCTGTTCCCTGGGCTTCCTGCATTTTCATCTGAAAAGGAATGTTTGGCAATCTAATTAAATTACAGACCTTAGACAGCAGATGGCAATTGTCCTGTATGCTCAGCATTATAATTTCCCTATCATCAATTCACTCGGTGACCCTGCTGATTGCAGGACATTGCAGGCCTGCACAAAATAATTAATGAGGGCAGATACGATTGTTCTGCACTAGAGAGACCTGTCAAAATTCTTTGTGAAGAGAGAAGCTGCTGGACCATAGAGAAGGGCTGCTCTCTGCAGCCTTGGATGCCAGAGCATCAGCTCAAAGCACCGAAAGCAAAAGTCATCCTGTGCCACCCAGCCCCTGATTCTGAGCTTAAAATATCAGGAGAGAGGATTTATCCTTTCTAAGCTGAACACAGCATGATGGACATTTCTGGCTTGAGGATTAAGATGGGGGAAGTGGATGTGAAGTTGGAGAACAACATACAGACAGTGAACACCAGCAGAAACCAGCCTCCATCACCTCTAGGGACACAGTACAGCTTAGCAGGGCCTCCCAAACATTGGTACCCCCTCCATTACACAGAAAAGCAGTGTTTCCCTAATACCTGTCATCTTAGAGACTGCCTGCTTCCATGCTGTAGCAGTTTCCCCACAGGCTTAGAAAACAGCCATCATCTAATGACATGGATAAACTCCTCTGCTCGCTCAGCATTAGGGGATTATGCCCTCAGGATGGTACAGATTGTGCATGAGATTTTTGCAAAACAGTGGCTCAATGAGGACCACACAGAAACTATCATAGTCTGTCTGAATGATATGGTTCCAAGGTGAAACAAGATGTAAATCAACATTATTGTACAGGCATGTGCTGGGCATGTGCTGCTGTTGCCCACCTGCACTGCCCTTTGGGCATGCAACAGTTAACTCCTACGTCTTCTTACTGGATGCAGGAATTTCCCTTTGCATTTCCGTTTTTTCTCCCTATTTCCATATATTCCCCCATTTTCCCATGCTTTCCTTCCTTCCTTCCACAAACCACCTTGAACTGGTGTGAGCTGCAATGCAAATGTATCCAGGCCAGGGAGAAGGACCTAATCAATCCAAGCCATGCCAAGTAGAATTCCCACTAACATCATGTGCATTATACCATCCTAAAATGGTCACTGATCAAGAAAAGTCGCATGAAAAGAAAAAAAAAATTTTTTTTCCATATAGCACTTCAAACTAGGGAATACAGAGCAAGTAGACTATGAGTAACGGGTGTATTAACTCAGTTTAGACATTGGAGATTTTATTTTCAGCTTCCACGTGGGGGCACTTTTGCACCAACAAGTGATTCCATAACCTTAATCCTCCTTGTAGTGCCGGGGGCTGGCTGAACCCCTGCCCAGCAGTGACTGGGGAGTTCCACCTGGCAGCCCCAGCATCTCCATGTGCACTGTGGGAAGCCATTCAAAAACACCCTTCACATCCCCCTCCCCAGATTTAAAATGCATTTAGTGTTTTCTTTTAAAAATAAAATTAAAAGGAGTGGGGTAATCCAAGGGAAATCCCCTGTGTCCTGAAATCCCTGCTCCAGTAGGTATGTGCTAAATTCACACAAATGCTGCATTCTCCAGCTTTTATCACTTGCTAAATGGACAGGGACACTAATGAGCACGATCTGTTGCTTTAAAGCTTTTCTATAGCCCTCCTCTGTTCCCCACCCTCAGGAATTTTCATCTATAAACCACTGCCTTTATTCCATAGGGACAAATGTCAGAGACACAGGGGTCAGCTCCGGGAGCAGCACAAAGGCAGCTGCAGGTTCTTTCAACAGCCCCCAGCCCTCCAAAACCTTCAGGTTTGGGGAGGCGTTTGGGGGGCAGGGACACGCTTGCAAAAGCAGGGATTATCTTGCCATACATGAAGCTGGGCCTGCTAGATGGGGTACAAATTGCTGCAGCTGGATTTAAGTCCCTCCGAGATGAAATGTGGTGGGTGGCGGGGGAGTGTGGCCATGGATTACGGCCTGCAGCTCGAGTAAATCCCTTCTGGAAATCTCCCCCACCCTGGGTGCCACTAGCAAACCACTCAGTAGAGATGCTTTAGTCTAGGGCAAGCAGTGTGGGACTTTGGAGAAGGGCTAAAGCAAGGAGGATGGTTTAACCCACTGCTTTCTGCATTCCCACTGTGCTGCCACCCAGGTGGGTTGAAGCGTGTGCCAGGAGGTGTCAGGGGCAGGGTGGTGCCTGCTCTGGTGTCTCTCATAAGAATCCCGGCACGATTTGAGCCTTATAAAACTACAGGGAAAAATAAATAGTGGCCATTTTCTGCATTTCCATGGTTTCTCCACTTCTTACCTAATGATCTAAAGTTCCATGGGAAGACACACAGTGGAGTGATCAGTCTAAAACAGGGGAAAATAGGGTCCAACTCCTGGTAGAGCCATAGAAGTACACGGATCATAGTGTGATGCTATTATCAAGCAAAGTCCTTTCAAAGGACTGCAGCAACCAGTATTCCCTTCCCACCACAAGGGAAGAGTTGATGGAAAACAGAAGCACCTACCCTTGGGGCATTTGCCATCAAGCACTACCAACCATCCTATTTCACAGACAAGACACTTTCTTGCCCTTTGCCATTTTATATCTGGTAGAGAAAAATTCCTGTCTTAGCATAGGATTTTCAAGGTTAGAAGGCACTTACTTCCTAAAAGCACAACCTACTCCTCCATTCCACAGCATCATTTCAAAGATGTTGCAAACATTTGCACACAGTACCTGAACGGTGTCAGCGAAAGAGGCTTTACCTGTGTGCTATGGCAGGTTTGTGTCCTTCACCTTTGCACCAAGGGACATCTTCATGAAGGTAGGACAAGCCACGGGCCATTGTCTCTGCCACATGGCAGAGCTCATTCCAGCTGATAATGTTGCCCTTCAGGTAATCCGTCAGAGAGCCCTGCAGAACAGGACGTTGTCAGTTCTTGGTCAGAGACCCCCCCTACATGACAGATGTGCCAACTCATCACTTTAGAGAATGGTTTAGAGAGTGCTTGAGAAATCTGAGCCTTGATTTAACAGGGGAAAAAAAAATCACTAGTGAAAGTAAAAAGAAGAAATAAAAATCAGAAGCATTCATGAGTTTTCAGCCCTTGACAGCACAGACCTCCTGATGTCTACTTATCTGCCAGGGAAGGCGAAGGAGGTAAGGAAGGGAAAAAAACATCTTTAACCAGAATAATTTGTGTAACCTAAGGAGGGGGAAAGCCTTCCATGCAAGAAGGTGATGCATGGTATTAGCTAGTTGTGGCAATGATTGACTCAGTAGACTTTGGATTTAACAGGGGGATAACACTGCTGGCTCAACCCTGGATTTGCACGTTTGCTTTATTTTAAGTGTTAGTCATGTTTCACAACTAAAGCGATCCATGAAACGGGAGATGTGCCCCAAGCCTCAAAAGCAAACATGGAGCCCATCTGCAAGGGGCAAGTTGGATCTGCAATGCTCTGCAATCCCTGGCTCCCACGTGCTCATCTATGCACATTAAGAAATGGTGACCACCATATACGTGAGCTGTGGCCTTTTGTGCCTCTCTCTCTCCTCAGGTCCCACCTTTATTAGTCCTATGTTTGTGTAGGAAAGCTTTGAAAGCTAAAGGAAGGGCCTCTGGAGCAGGGGAGCAGGAGCACTTTGCTACCACAGTCATGGCCCATCAGGAACAGACTGGATAGATTATGGGGATTATAATCCTGCTGTATCACAACCAGCTGCCTCTCTGCCTTCCCAAATGTAAGTGCAATGGTGCATTACCTTGTCGTGGAAAGCTGTGATCAGCCAGAGCTCTGTCTCCAGGTTTGTCCCTCTTTTCTCTGCTGCGATAAATTGCAAAAGGTTTTCATGCTTCATGCCAGGAGTGTTGAAAATCTCCCTCTCACTCTGCCAAGATTGCTTATCCTAAAGCAGGGAGAAATGCACCATCAAAGATCATGCTTCTCTTTAAAGCAAACAGCTCCTTCAGCTCAGTCAGAGTTGCTCACAGTACTCTTAAAATCCTCCAGTATTCTGATCTGATGTACCCCTTCAAAATGAGGCTGTTTCCCTAAAGAGTAGAAGAAAGACTGGAAGTTGCTGTTCTCAGTCTCCCCTCTCCAAAATTATCCTCAGCTATTCCTAAAGGATATGTGTGGGGAGCAGAGAGGAATCCAAAGTCAACCTCACTGAGAAATAAGATTTGTCAAGATTTCCTAAAGATGCTTGCAAGAATAAACCCTGTGCACACAGCACCCAGATCTGCCTTGTAGCTGTAATTGTTGCAATTGCAAAATCTAATCTAGGCTCTATTGAATATTTACTAGTAGGTCACAGCTGTCTTGGACAGAAGATGTACAAATCTCCTTTAGCAATGCTACGACAACAAATACGAGGTGAAAAAGTAATGAAGGAGAAAGCAGAGGACCAAGACATTTTAGTCATTCTTCCTTCATTTGGCTTTTGATTGCTTTACTCTTTTCATCTGCAATTCCTAGAGAATCAAGTCAGGAGTGTTCAAAGGTTTCCTAGAGCAGAAGATATGAGCTGACAGAAACACTGCAGAGCAATTAGCTTTCACAGCACCAGGGCTCTGCCTTTGGAAGCTGTAAACTGTTCACTAGGTTTGGATCCAGATTTACAACCTACCCAGGCAGGACACACAAAGCTGGGGCTCTGGCCCTTTGTGTACACTCTGGGCACTGCAGCTGCACTCTGCCTTGCTGGACTTAAACAACACAGGCATTTGCAGGGAAGTTGAAATACCCTGTAGATTTCAGAATGTGCTTGTTTATGCCCTTCTTGCAACAAGTACTACTACAGGAAGCATTTGGTAATGAGATAATGCAGGGAGAAGTGTAGGAAGGAAGGGTCCTTGAACTTTTTCCTCCAGCTGAAGAGCCCAAATGCATCTTTGTTATGGTCTTAAAAACCATAATCTCCATAGGCACTTAGAGCATCTCAGCACTGGTGAGGAAGCCTGGAAAGTGAAAACCTGTTGCAGAGTCCCTCTCACCTGAATAGGGAAGATTTTCACTGCTACGTAGTCGTTCATCAGCTGAGCCTTCCACACGCAGCCAAAGCGTCCCCTCGCCTTGATCTCCAAGAGCTGCAGAGGCTTTAGGCCAACCAGGGGAGAAGGAGGTGGCGGGCCAGGGTCCTGCACAGGACAAAAACACTGTCAGCAGCTGAAGCTGGACTGTAGAACAAAGGGAGGGGAAGAATGGAGAGACTGCACATGGGGAAAAGAAGCATAAAGAAGTGACATTTTATTTAATACAGATTATTTAGATGTACTGTTTGCAGCAAGAACAGCCTGAAATTTCCTATCTTGCTCTGCAGGGTTGTTGGTATAGATTACATATAACAATCTACACCCCCAAGTGTCACTTTGTGACACTACTGCCTGCCATGCTTTGGGCATTCTCCTCTGTTTTCAAAGCAAAAGCTATTTTGGGCTGTAAAATACTGATGACCTCGAAGCTGCCTCCTGCCAAAAGTAGGAACCTTTTGATCTTTTTGATCCGACAGCCAACGACACCTAAAACCTCCCAGTGCTCTGCATTTCATCAGCCTGTTCCACATAACCCCAGCAATGGGCAGTAAACAGGTCTGTCAGCATCACAGAGATCCCCTCTGTTTAAACTCTGCATTTGCCCAGGAGAACAACGTAACCCCATGGGATGTGTGGGGCTGGAGCTCTGTCCTACCTGCTTCCAGATGGGAAAGGTTCACAGTATCATAGTATGGTTTGGGTTGGAAGGGACCTTAAAGATCATCTAGTTCCAACCCCCCTACCACGGGTAGGGACCCCTTCCACTAGACCAGGTTGCTCAGAGCCCCATCCAGCCTGGACTTTAACACCTCCAAGGACGAGGCATCCACAGACTCTCTGGGCAACCCGTTCCAGTGCCTCACACCCTAACAGAAGAGAATTTTTTCCTAATGTCTAATCTAAACCTACTCTCTTTCAATTTGAACCCATTCCCCCTGGTCCTGTCACCACACGCTCTCGTAAAAAGTCCTTCTCCATCTTTCTTGTGGGCTCCCTTCAGGTACTGGAAGGCTGCAATTAGATCACCTCAAAGCCTCCTGCATCCATTCTCTGAGGGCTCATAAAAACTGAGCTTCATCGGGGAAAGCATCTTCCCTTGTCCCATAAAGCTGGTAGGAACTTTATCATCTCTCAGCTCTCTGTTGCTCTACAAAGCTGGCTGAAATCAGGCAATGGGTTTGAGAGTTTGGGAGGAAGGGTAACCACTAAGCAAGGCCTAATTCCATCCCTCAGGTATCTAGGATATGGCGATAACCCCACCTAAACCAATCAGTCTGACACTTCCATGGCAGCCAGCTGTGGCACCAACCTCAAAAAGTACAGAAGAAAAGTTAGTCCACCTGAAAAGCGTGAAGCAGAAGTGGATGTGAACATACACTGAGCAGCCTCCGTGCCTTCTGTAAGGCCCAAACGAAGGGGAGCGAGTCCCTCACCTCAATGATGTCGACGTGCCCGTAGGGAGGCTTCCGGTGCCGGTACATCCAGAAGGCCAGGAGGATGGCCATGGAGAGCACTGCGATGGGCAGCAGGGAGTACACCAGGATGTTGAGCAGGGAGGGCGTTGGCGGCGGCGGCTCGTATATGACTGCGAGGAAAGAGCAGGGTAAACGAGGGAAGAGGACCCTTCAGGAATGCAGCAGCACTGTCAGCTCTGTGTCCAGACGTAACCCAACCCCTTCCATCCCTCCACTCCAAAGCTGACGATGTGTCCTGGCATGTCCCATCACACCCAATAGGATTCAGAAGGCTCCATGGTTTTCTCTTTTCCATATGGCTGTTAGTAATGGAGTTACATTGGTCCAAACCACGCTCTGCAAGCTGAGCCTCCATCTGACCTTGATTTAAGATAGGTATTTCTTGCCGGGATACAGAAAAGCAGAACATTTCCTCCTCTTAACCCTTCCAAATATATTAAGAGAGCATGAAATCCCTTGCAGCATTGCTTTACCTTTTACAGTGATTGACAAGTTGTCAGTTTTTAGTAAAATGCTGCCGGAGCCACAATCAAATGCACTATTCCCACAGTAGTTCTTGTTCCAAATTACATCAGAGCAGTTGAGACACAAACAATGGGAATACTAAATGGAGCCATGTTGCTATGTTGGAGACAGGGAAGGAAAAAATAGCAAGACTTGCCAAATTAAACAAAAAACTGTGAGAGAAAGAATATTTGCTACTAGGTTGCTACGGGTACGTTAATAACAGGAGATAATATAACCCATGTAAACAATTAAAAACCTATCAGGAAAACCCAGGAAAATCTGATAAAGGTCTATTGGAACATCTCAGTAAATGCAGGTAGTTCAAAGCAGTAGAAACCAACCTAAGGAGAAGATTCACCTGCTTTAATAGTTTTTATTGAATGATACTTTAGAAAGTATACAGCTAAAAGAATCATCATTTTTCTGTTAGCTCTCTGAAGAAGGTCCTGCTATTACTTATCTTCCTTGATGTATATCCACAGTCTCTGAAAGCTGACACACACCCATTCCCTTTCAATCCCCAGACCAACAAAACAGAATCAAATGCAAAAATCCCAGATGCTGAAGGTATCTGGAGACTTGTGACCTATGAAAATTAACAAAGGTGTCAAACACCTTTTAGGAGTTTGAGAGTCAATCTATGCTGTATAAATCACTCTGCCCTCTGTCCCTTGTGTGGGATTTTGTTTTGGAGTAACCCACTGTGGACGGTTCACCATAAAGAAAACCTAATCCTTACTGATGGTATCCAAGGCGTTGGGTACAACATGCTTTACACATGAAGTGAAACAACCTTCAAAAACTTTTAAAGAACTTCAGCAAAAGGTATTCTGACTTTGCAACCAAAACATTCAACAACTCAATGCTGGAATGAAGCTGAGTCAGAGGAGGTTTAGGTCAAATATAAGGAAATGGTTCTTCATCCACAGGGTGGTTGGGCATCGGAACAGGCTCCCCAGGGAAGTGGTCACGGCACCAAGCCTGATAGAGCTCAAGAAGCATTTGCACAACACTCCCAGGCACATGGTGGGATTCTTGGAGGTTTCCTGTGCAGGGCCAGGAGTGGGACTCGATGATCCTTATGAGTCCCTTCCAACTCAGGACATTCTGAGATTCTATGAAAGTCATCAGAAACTGGGTCTAGAGGAAGAGACCCCAACTCCACGTCCCCACAGTCACTCACCTTCTGGGCCGGTGACTTCAGGCAAATGGGTAAATTTCTCATTGCAATAGTTGCCCTCGCAGCAGCAGAAAAACACTTGAGGGTTTTCTTCTGTGGCCACGCACTCCTGCCTGCGCCAGGGAGGGACAGACACGGCAGTGAAGGGGAGAGAAAAACAACATCAGCCAACTCCTGCCTCTTGGGAGCCAACCTGCCCCAAATTGTCCTCTCCAGAAATCTTCTCCTGCGGCTGCGCTGCACAGAGCAGCAGTCTCCACGTAGAGAAAACAACTTGGCACTCAAATACCCCAGTGGATAGCAAAGACCCTTGAAAAGACCGTAAAGGAAACAAATGCTTCCATCTGTACTGAGGGCATTAGATGGTGAGTAATAAATAACAGCCGCTGCTAACGGAATGAGAGGGAGAAAAATGACGGAGAGATGCCTCAGTCCCTGAACAGTGACTTTCCCACAGCCCATATGAACGCTGCCAGGGGAGAGAAGTATTTGATCACGCAATTAAAGACTGTGCCATAAAGTACACTTGATGAGGGCTGGGCTAGGACTGCTCCCACAGCCTTGAGCAGCACCAGCTCTACACACGCAAAGAGCACCAGACAGCAGCAGCAACAGCCCTGCTGCAGCAGGAGGAGGCTGCAGGTTCCAGGGCAGGGAGTGATAGTTCAAGGTAAAGGCTTTAAACTGAAAGAGGGCAGGTTTAGATTAATATTAGGTATGAGTTCTTTACTGTGAGGGTGGTGAGGCACTGGAACATGTTTTCCTGAGAAGCTGTGGATGCCCCACCCCTGGAAGTGTTCCAAGGTTAGGTTGGATGGGACTTGGAGCATCCTTGGTCCTGTGGAAGGTGTTCCTACCTATGGCAGGGGATTGTAACTAGATGATTTTTAAAGGTCCCTTCGAACCCTAACCATTCTAGGATTCTGTGATTCTCATTTTGTTTCAGTTTTTGAAAATTTTCAAGTGCCATCTCCTTAAAAAGCTTATTCCTGCACAAAAACCTTTAAGAAAATCAGGTTGTAGCTCTGATTTTCTGCCTTTGCCTCTTATCCAGGTAGTGCTACGGCCTTCCCAGCACTGAGATTTCCTTCCACATCGTGCAAGGCCTTAGGGGACTTCCATGGATCAAACCAACTACACTTCCACACATCCTCCCTCTCCTCACAGATCAGTGCCAGAAGAGATGTGCAGTGATTTTTGCAGTGCTCTAGCAGTCATTTCTTTCTCTTTTTTAAATGCTGCTTCCCTTCCCTGCCACCGTTTGCTATGTTACACTCTGCTTTTAGATATTAGGCTTGCAGAGCTGCTCTCCACAGAGAACTGTATCAGACTATTTCCTGAAGCCCAGCTAAATTATATGCATAACTTCCTTCCTTCAACCACTTGGAGGAAGTAGCAAAACAATCATATGTGTTTGACATTATTACTCATTTCTGAACCCATGCCAAACCTCCCTTTCTGTGGTATCACTGACATGCTGCCACGAGAAGAATGGAAAGGGCTCTCTGCAATCCTAGCACTGGGTAGTTTTCAGTGCTTTATTCCTCTTGAGGGGAAAAAACTGGCTATAGCCAAACTGTCTCCTCCAAGGTCTCAGCTGGGAAGCACTTGGTTTGTTTTTAGGCTCTCATTTTTTCAAACTTCAAAGCAAAAAAAAAAAGTCATTTGACTTATTCAAATGAAAAAAGATGTTTCAAGAAGTTAAACAATGTTTCCAGATGCTTTTTCATGAAATCAGATAACAAGACCTTTGGATTTAACAGCACCAGTGTTGGAGCCTTCAAGAGAAAACACATCCTTTGCTAAATCTGTTGGTTAAGAAATCAAGCTAATGAGTGAAAACAGCCTGCTCCACATCTGCAATTCATTATCCCTGTCTCTGAGTGAAGCCATCCAGGTACGTATGACATGTTATACTTAGCAAATATTACAAATGAGACAGTAGGGGAGAATGACACATTTTTCTGTGGCAGTGAGGGCACGTTTCGGAGCGGTTCACGTGCTCTGCGGGGGAATGTGAACATGACCTCTCTGGCAGGGCTGTGTAAATAAACGAGAGCACACAAGTCGATTTTTAAACACTACCTTTTTCCTATAACCTTAAATGTACATGTGCCACATTCGTGTTTCCTCGAGATAAAGAACAGAGTAAGGAGCTGTCACCCTCAACGTCCCAACCCTTGCACTCCTAAATATTTCCACATTCTAGCGACAAAGGAGGCAGTGCTCGGCACATCCCAGCGTGTGCGGTCCGTGCTCCGAGAGCAGCCAGCACAACAGGACCATGCCCTGATTCCCGGGAGACAGAGGTACAGGTGCATCTGCCGAGGCTGCTCTCAGAAACTCTGCATCCAAAGGTGCCAAAGACAGAGACACAAAGGGCAGCAGCTGATCCAGAATCATCCATTGTAGCCATTTTTGCCATCTTGGGATGCAACACTGCCTGCATGAAAGTCTGCCAAGGGCACTCAAGGGAAGAGAAACAGTGAAAAGGACTGCATTTAAAGAGGCTTTATGCCTTTATTTAATTAAAGCTAACCTTTATTTCAAATGTTGCTCTTGATACTTATACAGTTTTTTAATCCTCAGAAGATTTTTTTAGCTTTGCCCTGGAACTTGTGGCTTTGAAAAGTCAGGCTATGGGATACTGGATGTTCAGCTGCAGGGCTGCAAAAAGCAGGTGAGGAGCCCTGGAAAATTTTTACCATTGTAATAGAGCAACACATTATGACAAAGTTTAAGAACCACTACATCCCTGCAGAGTCACTCAGTGACAATACAAGTGTCACTGGATATGAGAGCAGGCACTGAAAGGAGAAATGTGTTTACAGTAAACACTTCTGCTTGGAAGTAGGAAACTACAGTGACCTTCTGTTCTCAGAAGGATCGGCATTAAGATGACTAATGGGCCAAGGAGGATTGATTTATTGGGAAAGAATAAAAATTTAACTATATATAGAGCTTGGCTACTCAATTGACAAGGGAATAGGTGTGGTAGGAAAGTAACCCTGGAGCTAAAAATAGAACAAAGATGAGGAACAACTCACAGTCAAGATAAGCTAAGACAACGGGCACAAAAGCAGGGAAAGTGTACAGCACCCAAGGGAGAAAATTCCAGCCATGGAACAAATCTAGTCCCAACTTAACCCCACAGCTTAGGACCTGATGTCCTAAAACTTTTGGAACGAGAAGCTACAAAGATACACAACTGAGAATTGCACAAAGGTGAGATCAACCTACTTTGGTGTTATATCAAAGGAAATCCCTGAATTTTATGTTGCTAATCCTTACTGAAAGGGTTGGGCTGAGCTTGGTTGGTTGGTCATTGTTTTTTTCTTTTTTAACAGAAACACTAAGCCTAGAGCTACTGAACATTGTCCTTTTCAACTGTGAAACTTCATAGGGCTGTTTTCTTTAGCTGTAATTCTTTTCCCTTCCGTAGAACTGCATCAAGGGAAATGAGAAAAGACTAGTTAATTTTCCCAGCTATTTAATGAGGCTGGAGCCTTCACACTACAAAACCTCGCTCCTTTTCAGCTCGCTACAGGCAGCGACACAAACTCACACATTTGCTTTTGCTTTTGCTGCCCCACTCTTTCTCCTGGCCTGTCTCTTCACTCAGCCAAAGAACAGTGAAACTTTTTGCAACATCACAAGCGTCAGAATATCTCAACCCCTAGCCGCCCCCAGATATCTGTGCTTTTCTAGACAGCTCCAAATGATTCCAAGTCTTCATCTATATCACCAAATGCTCCTGGAAGAACATATTGCTCTTCATTTGATGGTACAGCACAGGGTTTTCAATGCATGCCAGAATTATCAAAGCTTTGCTATGGAAAAAAAAAACCAAACCAAAACACAACACAAAACCCCTAAAAGTGCCTTTTGCAGATTCTATTTAGAAAGTCAAAGCAGGTAAGTGACAATTCTGAGAGCCACATTAGCAACAGAACTAATTACAGAGGATGATTTTACCAATTAACTTGGACTTGCCTCCTTTTCCTCTATGCAAAAATCACGAGCCTTTACACCTAGAGGATTGATTAAACTTGTATTTAGATAAACCAGTTGGGCTATTACCTGTCATAGCAGTTGAAGTCATCTAACCAGCAGCCTTTCTTCACCAGCTCGATGGAGCCCGAGTTGTTTCTCCAGGAGGCGTAGCAGTGGAGCCGCTTGTCCTTCTCCCCCTCACAGCGCTCCACGCCGCTCTGGTTGGTCTTCTCCAGCTCCCAGTTGGCATTGTAGTAGATGCACTCCCTCGTCTCAGCCTCCCCATGGCCTGGCCCTGAAAAACAATTCAAGCCCCGAGAACGTTCGAGTAAAATCAGAAATGGATCTGGGGAAATGTATCTCCACGTGGCTGTGTTTTACATTCGATTCTCTAGGAACTAAAGCAGCTCAGCAGTGTGAGCTCCAGCACAGTGTGGAGGTTATTCTTCTCCTGTGGTGTGAGGTGAGCAATGGAGAGGTCAGGTTTGCCTGAGCTCACACAGGAGCTCTTGGTGAAGACAGGAGCCCAGCTGAGACCTCCCCACATCTCCTCCGGCCAGTGGTTCTACCACAGAACCCTACAACAGGGGATGCACGAGGGAACACAGATCCAGCCCTCTCTAACCACAGAAACCCTCTTCAGCAGAAACAACCTCCCAGGGTGCTACTTGTGCTTGCTGGGATGTCATGCAAGGGACAGGACATCTGCACCACTACTTTGGGAAACACCACCTAAAATACATAGTATCTTGTACGGGTAGGATGTAACTGAGAACAGATAATATTCATCCTGCAGAGGAGAGCCAGACCAGTGCCCCTTCCTCTCTTAGACCCCAGTGCAGGCTGATTTGGGTAGGTGTCCATACGATAAATGTCATGTTTTTAGCTGCAGTGGACACAGCTCGTGGTGCCTCTCCACCCAAGCAAGACCTTCATCAAAAGACACTTTTGTTCCCCAAACAACTCTGGCAACACAAATAGATGCTTGGCTACCACAAACAAAGGAGCCTCCATAGCCTGTGGGTCTTTCCTTCTTTAGAGCCTTGTACCAAAGGACTGTGGAGCTCCTACTGCTCCCAGGGAAATAATTCCCTCATAGACCCCATGTGCTAGAACTGAAATACAAATACAGACACATCCATTAAAACCAGAGACAAGTGAGGGAAAACTGATATCTGCAGGTGACCTGCTTTGTCCTAAATCTTAGAAATCCTCTCTTCATCTGTAAATATTCTGCTTTGTAGCATTTTGAGGATTAGTTTAAAACAGAACAAAGAATGAAACAAACACACATCTTATAAGCAAACAAACAGAAAAGGTACCATGAGCCTTGTACCACAAAGCTCATGATTCTGTAAATCCTGAAATGCCCTGCAGCCATCTCTCTTTGGGATTACCCAACCTAGGCAAGGTCAGACCTGGCCATTATTTTGATGGATTGCAATCATGGAAAATGTAGGTATCTCGATAAAATGTGTTGACAACAGAGTAGAAAACACAAATAGGTCCCGCAGGATGGTGAAATGAAATTGCTGTGCTCCCAGAACTGCCAGACCGCTGCAAAGCCTAGAACCAAGTTTCTAGCTGGAAAACCACAGTTCTAAGTAAACTAGGGGTGATGTGTCCAACCTGCTCCCCATCCCAACACCTGGACTCAGTGATGGGTAATTTTCATGGTACAGAGCAAAAGAGCAAACTCGTCACACTAAGAAGATCTCTTTGCAGCTGAAGACGTGTTCAATCCTTCAGTAACTCTTTTTGGGAAGAATGTTTGATCTGCATCGTGGGAGAGACTGCAAGGGAGCAGGGGTATGAGAATGTCACAAAGCTGACTTCTGAAACTGGAAATTATATTCAAAGCACACAGGAACAAGAGCTCAATTTCAATAGCACCTGCAGGTTTTATCAGCACTTGCAAAGCTCCATCAGAGTTTTCCTCTGACAAGTTGCTTACAATAATGAAAACAACCTACCAATATCCCTCAACACAGAACAGTGTCAATATTGACTCTCCTTGTTAAAGCCTTGATATTTGTTCTCTTGATACTTACACTGGGCTTTTTTAGGGCAGATTAAGCATTTTTGCTAAATACTGGTTAAATCAGCAGGAAAGAAAAAGAGCTTTCTCTTGTGTGTGTGGGGGAGGGCAAAGTCTTTTAACTTATGAAGGAAAGTGTAAATACCTTAGCTTCACAGAATCATGGAATGATTTGGGTTGGAAGGAACCTTTAAAGGCCATCTAGTCCAATATCCCTGCGATGAGCAGGGACATCTTCAACAAGACCCATCCAATCTGACCTTGAATATTTCTAGGGATGGGGCAGCCACAGCTTCTCTGGGCAACCTGTGCCAGAGTTTCACCGACTTCATTGTAAAAGGCACCTTTATTGTAACACATCACACGGCTTCCAGCTGGTTCCTGATACCCCATCCTCACTATCACCTTCTGCTCAATGCCTGGAAACACATTTTGTAGTACCATTTTCAACTGAATATCACTTTTGATCAAGATGGAAATTTCCTCTCCTTCCCCATCTCCACCTCCCAGAAAGCTGTAAAGTTTAATGAACTATTTCACTGGAAAACAGCCCCAAAATCTAATTCCAGATTAGCCAACTCCATCTGCAACCTTGAGTGATATTGTGTAGCCTCTGTTTCCTCCACCTGCAATGATGGCCAGTGCAATGCAGGTAGCTGTGGAGAGATTTGATATTTCCACTGTGCTTTGAAAAGGGAATGTTGAAAAGATGTGAAGCCGGAGCTGTATCAGCTCTGGGACCAGCAAACCGAGGCTGCTAAATCCTGTGTTGAGCCCAGGCTCCCTTCCCCCAAGACAGTTGTCTTTCCTGGAACAAGTTTCAGCTGAAGACTAAGAGCTGCTTGCAAACACGCAAACCCAACTCTGCAAACAGCAGCCGTGCCAGGAAAAAGGCCTTTCCCAGTTTCCCCCCCGCTGTCAAAGTTTAGGTGATTTGAATAAAAGCATGCATAAAGTTTTGGATGACTAAATATATGTATGCTTTCTTTATAACAGCTCCTAAGGATGCTTGCATTAAGAAGACACTTTAAAAACCTGCGTGTTTGTTACCTGCTTTCAGATCTTTTTAAAAGCCATTTGGTAGGATCCTCACCCCGCTGGGTGCTCAAGACTGCAAGAAACCCTTCTGTTTGTACCCAAGATGGTCTCAGCAGGAAGGGGCACGGCTCCAGGTCTGGGTATTAATTTACCTGCTGCTTTAGCTCATCAAGAAACACTCACACCTTGCTCTGTAATGGATCACGCAGAGACCAAAGTTTGCAGCTAACTGCCTGTTCTGCACTCGCTGCGTTAAAACCCTCAGCTGAACAGAGGGAGGGGAAATAGAAACAGGGGCTTCTCCCTTTGAGGGAGAAAGGTGGGGTGGGGGTGATTAAGAGAAGGAAATCTGAGCTCTGCTCCTGCATCCCCAGGGAGCCATGTGGTTTTTCCTGCCTTCTCTTCCCACCTTGGGCAATGGATACCTCCAAGGTCACTGCAGGTCTGCAAGAAACACTGAGCTGGACACTGGTGTCATGGTTTTGCAAGGC
>WBMZ01013077.1:0-56079 GCA_013400975.1 Atrichornis clamosus
GGGGCTGCGGCGGCAGGACGCGGGCGAGGGGCTCGGCTGGCCCGGGCGGGGCGGGGGGCTGCCCGGTCCCGAGGGGACACGCGGGCATCTGGGACCTCCCCGCGCTATCACTGAGGGGCCTGGGGTCCGCCCGTCCCGCCTCGCCAGCGTGAGGGGAATCGGGGGTGCGGGATGGGGCGCCCGTTGTGCCGGGGCCTCCTGAGGGAACGTGCCCCCGGCTTGGGCTGGTAACCGTCCGCGGCCTGGCTACCCCTGACTCACCTGGGGCCAGACACCCCCGGCCGCTCCCTGGGGAGCCCTCGGGCTGCCTCGGCTCTCCTCCGGCTGCCCTGACACCTCTTGCCCTGTCCCTGCTGGCCCCTCAGACCCTGAAAGGGGGTGTCACCTCAGCCACCACCCCACCTCGGCTAGGAGCAGGGATCCCGCTCACCCCACCCCACCTCCTCCGGGAGCAGGGATCCCGCTCACCCCACCTTCCTCAGGCAGAGCCACAAGGCCACCCCTGTCTTGTCACCCCTCCAGAGGGTTTTTCTCATTTCTGGAAGGTGTAGGATTTTGTTGTCGAGTCACCCTCCAGTGAGGGCCCATTTTAAACCCATCGCCTCACAGCCCCCCTGATCCCGGGGGAGCTGGGAGCAGCATTGCCTGGCAGCGGAGCGGGGTGACAGAGAGGAGGAAGTTCTGTGGCGTCTTCCTGCAAGGCTTCGGTTCCCTCCAGAGGCGCCGGGATCCTCCAGCAGCTGCCGCTTCCCACTGGAGCCAAAGCTGGTCCCACAGGTGGGCTGCACCCAGCAAGGGGCTCCTCCACCTTCTACCTGTGTACAACCACGCTCAGCGACTTACCGCTTCACCCACTTCCACTGACACACTATTCCGTGGAAAATCGGGTTTTATCCTGCCATTTTCCGTTATTTGAGGCTGCTGGGGAGAGTAATTTGCCATTTCCGCTGGAGTCGTATTCCATGTGAGCTCACTCGCGGGTGCTGGCGGTATCCTGGCTCCTCAGGCAGAGCAGGTGAGCTGAGCTGTGATGTTTAGATACCCAAATTACATTCTAATTTGTGTAGATGAGCGGAGGATTTCCCATGGCAATGATTAACAGTTCGGAGACGTGCTTGAGGAAGCGTTGGGGTAACAGAGTGTGATCCGAGGATGGGCTTTTTGTGATAGAGGGGGGAGAAAATGAGCGAAGCTCATTTGATCGGTGCCGTGTTTAACTGTGACTTAACGAAGGTCCTTAGATCCTTGGATAAACCGGAGGGAAAACTTGATAGGGAATGTGGTGCCATTCTCAGCTTTGTCTCGCAGAGCGTGTGACAGACGTGTCAGCCCTGACTCTGTGTGTGTTGGGAATTGCACACACGTACACACACTGGTGCTTTCCCTTCACATCCCGAGAGCAGGAGGAGGGAATGCAAATGATGCCAGATGTAAGCAGAGAAAACATCATCCTGGGAAGTACAACCTTGGTCCGGCAAGACAATTAGGCACATCCCTGAGTCTCTGCTGCTGAGCCCTACTCTGGTGAAATGTGATGTGTCACCGATTGGATGAACTCTTCCTTAGATTCTCTGCAAGAATCTGGAAGGGTCCATGGATTCAAGTGGATTTCTGTGGGATCAGCTGCCTTCTGCTGCCACCCATGCACAGCTCAAAATCATACCCTATATCCCAGAGACGTTTACCTATTCCTAGAGGATTTCCTGGTGCTTTGCCAGGCTGGTTGACATTGCAATTCAGAAATTAAGAGAACAAAATGCCTCTATTTTTTAACGGTGAAAAAAACCCCAACCCCAAAACAGCCACATTTAATAAATTTATTTGTTCTATTTATACAACAAGACCTCATTGCCTTGAAAGCTGTGTTTACATCCAGTGACTGCAGCATTGTTTGCTGACATCAGTCCATGGGTGACTATTTCACTACTATATTTTTCATCCTAGCTGGCGAAGGAGGAGGCTCAGGCTTTTCCTGAAACTAAGACAGAAAGGAGAAAGTCCTAGCTTTGTTCCAAAAATGGGCTTATGGGTCATTAAAAATATTAACGCTATTTTGAAAGGGATCAAACTTTGTCCTAGTTACTCAGGCCTGGAAACAGGCAGCTGCTTAGCGTAACCCTCCTTTTGTTTCACAAAAATAATTTGCTTTTGTAAAGCTCACAGAGCAAATTAGGGTGAGTAAATGGAATTGCCCCTGGTCATAGCTGGGTCTCTGTCACATCTCTGGGAGTTCGTGTAGGGGTGTGTGATGCATCCAGAGTAGGATTTAGCCTTGGGCTAAAGGTCAGCATAAGGCTATGCCTCATTTAAGGCTCTTCCTCAACGTGCCAAGCAATGCATAGACCTCTCAACTGCTGCCCAGTTGAATGGTTGAGGCAGCTGCAGGTGAAAAAAAAATCACAGGTAATTTCTTGCTGGGAGTAAGGGGACCCTGCTTTTCCCAAAATAACGATTGTTAGTCCAAATCCAGCTTGGCATGGTGAAGTCCAGCCAGCTCGGGAAGGGTTTGTAGTAGATTACACTGATTTTTGTCTGAAATTCTTTGTGCTTGGCAGTGCAGATGCTCAGCAGCCTGGTCCCTCTGATCCAGCAAGATCCCTGCTCCCAGTCACTCCTTTAAACAGCAAAGACTGGAACAAATTGTGGAAATCTCATGTTTCCCATCACGGCCCGTGTTGAAATTGGAATGACCCAGCCATCAAGAATTCCGTTTTAAAACCATAAAAGGGATTACAGAGGTTACAGATATTTCTGGGTGAGGGTTTTGAAGCTGGATAGGGGATTTAGGAGAGCTCCTAAAGGGAGCCAGGAAAGACCAAGGAACTCTTTTGAGGAGAAGGGACTCCTCTCCAGCACAGGCCAGAGATCATCACTGCCACACTTCTAGATTGCACAACAATGAGTTAAACTGGGAAGAAAAGGTTGATTTTGGTAGATTGTTTTTTATTTTAACTATGTTAACATCCTTTCTGTTTGTTATTTGATTTCTGACCTTTTTTGGTGGATTTTCAGTTTCCACTTTTGGCATTTCTTTGTGTGTCTGAATTCTGGGAACCTGACAAGTGAAAGCTGAGATGTTTCAGACAGAGGGGCCTTTACACAAAAAGCCAGAAATATTCACAACCAAATGACTCTGGTGAAAGAGAAAAGAAAATGAAGTGCTGGAACTTGAAAGAAGAGACATGACAAGATAAATATGATTATAGAATCATGGAATAGGCAGGGACACTTCCCAGTAGATCAGGTTGCTCCAAGCCCCTTCCAACCTAGCCTGGAACACTTCCAGGGATGGGGCAGGAACAGCTTCTCTGGGCAACCTGTGCCAGGACCTCACCACCCTCACAGGGAAGAATTTCTTTCCAATATCCCATCTAACTCTGCCCTCTGGCAGTGTTAAGCCATTCCCTGTGTCCTGTCCCTCCAGGCCCTTGTCCAAAGCCACTCTCCCATAGTTGTTGTGCAGGCAGCAGCATTGTACAGGGAATTTGAACAACTGGGATCTACCAGACAAGCAGGAGCAAGAACAGCCTGCCTTCTGGGGAAGAAACAGGATGCCCTGAGCCTGCCTTGAAGTGGTGACATGGTGCCCGTGTCGTGTCTCATGTCGTGTCCGTGCCATGGGAGGCTATGGCCTTGGCTGCCTCCCTGATTAATGGAAGTGGGAAGCAGCCTGTGGAGTTGGTTGTGCCTTGCTGCATTTTCCCTGCTGAGCCCATGGGTGAGAAACAGCACACTTAAATATTGTTTAGGGCCTAGGTGATGCTCAGAGGCAGCAGACTTTATATTAACTCCCCTGGATCACTGACTGGAACCTGCTCCAGTGGGGGAAGGAGTCTGGGGCAGGTATCGTCATGCTCTGGGAGGCACAAGGTGTCCGTGGATCACTTCTGAAAGTCACTTCACTCTAGAGAGCCTCCAGTCCTTTGTTCCTGCCAGAAACGCTCCCATTTGCCATCAGTTGAGGGAAAGTGAAGTGTTACAGCAGGAACTGAACACAAATCTCCCAAACGGAGTGGAGGCTCCAGAGAAGGGACTGAACTCTGCCAAGACTGTAAAATGGATTTAAAGCACTCTATATACATAAATGTTTTATTGATACTGTAATTACCTTTCATGTTATATCCTAAAATTTTGTGGCATGTTTACAAACTTTATTTTCAGGCAATTTAAACAACAAAATGGTAAAAATAATTTAATGTCAGAAATGACTAAATCCAATACTGGTGGTGGAGGTGAAGGAAGGCTGTTGCTGACAAACAGAGTGGATGAAGGATCATGCAGAAAATGTGTGCTGGGAGTAAAGTGAGAGTTTTGGAGATGTATCCCTGGAAGTGTTCAAGTCCAAGTTGGATGGGGCTTGGAGCAACCTGGGTTAGTGGAAGGTGTCACTGCCCATGGCAGGGGCTTGGAACTGGATGGATTTTAAGGTCCCTTCCAACCCAAACCATTCTAGGATTCTGTTACACGGGAGCCTGACTAGGCTTAAATATGGGAAAGGGAGCAGGCCCAGGATTTGCACCTGACAAATAGATAATGACCTTTTAGTACGGCTCTTTCGACTAACAGAGGTGGGAATGGGGTTCCCTTTGAGAGGTGCCCACCTTACCTCTGACTCAGCCATTCCTGGCACGTGAGCCAGCATGGACACAGCCACATAACTATCCAACCTGACCTCAAACATCCTGAAAAAATTCTAAAAAACCCACTGATTTACTGAATTCCCAAGGTAGCTGTGTGTCTGTGTCCCTGAAATGTGCTAATAAAGAGCTCAGCCTGGGAATTTTGCAGCAGTAGGAATTGCTGTTGCTTCAGAGCCAACCAAGCAGGGGAGCTTAGGTGTCATAATTAAAAAGTTTCACATTGAACTTTGGCATTTGAGATGTTGTAACAGACAGGTTTGGTGGCCAGTAATCATCCAAGCTCTTGCTCTTGTCAGCAGTCTTTCATGTGGGAAGGTCCCACACCACTCCTGTTATCAGCAGAATCATTCATCCCCTTGTTCCCGCTGCCAAAGGGAGAAGGGGCTGAGCTGGCCACGCTGGAGCTGAAGCTGTGCTGCTGCCAGCTGGATGACTCAGGGCTGGCGGGAAGAAGGTGCACTCCACTTCTCACCAGTGCTCCAAAAAAAGCAAAGGATGAGGATGAAGCCTGGCAGCAGCAGCCTCCCTGCTCGGCTCTCTGCTCCAGGCATCCTGGGGTGCACAGTGGGGTCCTCGCCAGGAGAACGTGGGAGCGCAGATCGGATTGGGCAGAGGTGTTAACACAGCTGTGCAGCTGAAATTTAAGAGCTTGCCCTGACTTTGGAGAGGAAGCTTGGGATCCCAAAGGGAGACTACCCAGTGTGGCCTTTTACAGAATCCCAGAACCAATTAGGTTGGAAAAGATCTCTGAGATCATCGAGTCCAAGTTGTGACCAAACACCACGTTGTCAACCAGACCATGGCACTGAGTGCCACATCCAGTCTTTCTTTAATCACCTCCAGGGGTGGTGACTCCACCACATCCCTGCACAGTCCATTTCAATTTACCTGCCATTCTTGATTGTTGAAGGACAGGGCTCAATTTTCCATGACAGTTTTCTTCACCTGTTTCTAAGTGATGCCCTGCAGCTCCCTGGGTGATCTTCATTGGGCCATCATTTCCACAGATTCATGGCAGCTGTGATTACATCCAGTCTGAGGAGGTTCAGGTGATTTCCTAGTTGGGCACTATAAGTTCTGGCTCTGCC
The DNA here is from genome assembly GCA_013400975.1 of Atrichornis clamosus. NCBI lineage: Eukaryota > Metazoa > Chordata > Aves > Passeriformes > Menuridae > Atrichornis > Atrichornis clamosus. The sequence continues at coordinate 5,729 of WBMZ01013077.1, forward strand.
TTTCCATCCCCTGCTGTATTTCCCAGACCACCAGCCCCAGGTGTAAGGGGATAATGTAGCAAGGCTGGGGTCTGACAGAGGTACGTGTCACTTCTGGGGGCTCAGTGGCTTCGGTCAGTGAGTGCTACTCATGTGCAGCTCCTGGTGTTTCACCTGCTTGGGTCTGGGGTCCTCTGATTCCGTGGAGGTACCAGAAATCCCAGCAGAGGTGTGAGCAGGATGGAGGGAAGATTGCGTGGCTGTGAGGTTGGCTGTGCCCTGGATGCAGGAGGTGCATGGAGAGAGACTCCTTACAAGAGCATGTAGTACCAGGACAAGGGGGGAATGACTTCCCACTGACAGAGGGCAGGGTTAGGTAGAATATTAGGAAAAAATTCTTCACTGTGAGGATGGTGAGGCCCTGGCACAGGTTGCCCAGAGAAGTGATCCCTGGCAGTGTTCAAGGCCGGTTTGGCCTTGGGAGCAATGTGCTTGCTTGGAGCAATGTGGTCTGATGGAAGGTGTCTAGAATGAGATGGGCTTTAAGGTTCCTTCCAACCAAGGCCATTCCATGATTCTGTGATATGGAAAGGGGTGGTGAATGTGTGTTTGTGCTTAAACCCAGCTTGGGAGGCTTTCTGACCTGCTGGCCAGGAACTCTTACAGGCTGCAGTGCAGGTGGGACTGCAGAGCAGGGATGGGTGTAAGACAGGGCTTTGCCCAGCCAGGCTTCCCTGTCTGGGAAGGCCTTGTCTCCCAGGAGCACCTCTGTCTAGACACCTTCTGGCAGCCCATGCTGAGGGAATTTGCCAGCTCACAGTGGCCAGACCAGGCTCAGCACTTGAGGATGCAGCTGTGCCCTGTGTGCATCCTTTGTGCAGAATCAGCACAGGTCACTGCTGGACAGGGATGAACAACGCCCCTGCTCTGACTGCCCGGTGTATATGCATTGCTTCCATGCTTTGTTTCCCTTTTTCCCTCATTAGCTGGATCAGATGCTGAGCTTTGCACCAGCCTGTCTTGGAGAGGAGGAGAGGATTCCTGGTGCATGCTCGGAGCCTCTCCCAGCCTCCCCAAAGCCCTGCTGATGGTCACTGGCTGTCGTGTGACAGAGGTAGCACAGCACAAGCACAGTGAGCAGAACTCGTGTGCCAGCAGCGGCCACTCTGAACACGATCAGTACAAGGGAATTTCTTGGAGAGGGATGGCTGTGTTTCCCAGAGCTGTTGCAGAGGGCAGATAAGCTTCCTGGGAGCTGCAGCTCTGGAGGAGGTGCAGAGGGATGGAGGCTGACTGCAAGCTCTGTTCAGGGCTTGGCTCGTGGTGTAGTTGGTGGCACTGTGATATGTCTGGGATGTAAACAACTGGGCTGAGAGCAGCTCCAGAAAGGACCCACACAGATATCACTGCTGATCAAACTAATCCCTGGAGAGCTGCTGATAAGCAGTGTGACACAGTCGATACAGGGATACTCTGTTCCAAGGAAATAACAGCAAGTTAGAGCTTTCTATCAAACCTCTGTTCTTTCTCCTTGGTAGTTTTCCCGCAGTAACTTGGTTTGAATACCCTCAGAATGGCAGCACCACGTTGGTGTATTTGTGTGTGTGACATCGGAGCTGGGGTTGTTTTGCCTGGAGAAGAAAAGGCTCTGGGGACACCTCACTGTGGCCTTCCAGTATTTAGAGGTGGCTTATTAAACAGAGAGACTGACTTTTTGCATGGGCTGACAGCGACAGGACAAGGGGGAATGGACTTAAACTAAAAGAGGCGAGATTAGATTAGATACAAGGAAGGAATGCTTGGCTGTGAGGGAGGTGAGGCCCTGGCACAGGTTGCCCAGAGAAGCTGTGGCTGCCCCATCCCTGGAAGTGTCCACGGCCAGGTTGGATGGGGCTTGGAGCAACCTGGGATAGTGGAAGGTGTCCCTGCCCATGGCAGGGGCTTGTTGGGTTGTGGTCTTTTAGTTCCCTTCCAAGCCAAACCATTGTGGAATTGTGTGGTTTCAGCAGGGGAGTCAGAGCCCAGGCTGCAGCCCCTGCTTTCCATGGGCAGTGCTTGGATAGCTGAGACTCCTGGGGTCCAGGGGAGCCCAAGAACAGGACTGGCAAATTGTCTTCCTCAGGCTCTGGTCAGGCAGCCTGTGTTTGCGCAGATGATGGAACACAGCTGCATTTCATTCCCTGCAATGAAATGTATTTATTGTGCAGGCTCATTTAAGGACAAGGCTGATTTCTTAGTGGGACTCTGGGAAGCAGTCAGCATTTCTGTGACCTGTTCTTCCATAGCTGAGGAAGAACAGGCTTCAGCAAGCACTCACCAAAGGTTGCATAATTAGTGCTGTATAATTTGCCTAATTTATTCTTCTCTAGGAGTTAAATACATTAGACATGTCTGTCAGTCAGTACACAGGCACAATGTGAAATGTGCTATTTTAATTTAATTAATTTAGGCAAAAGTAATCCCTGGACCAGTTGAAGAATTCTTACGCTTTTCTTTATGCTGACTACCCAATAAGTACAAATGCAAATCCTGATCTCCTTCCCCTTCCTACTTGGAATCGCCATATGGAAAAGAGACGTGGCATCCACCCCGCTTCAGAGTCATGGAAATGAGCTGTTATGAAATGGGGAAAAGGAGCCGTATCCTGACAATTTCTGAATGAGCAGCTGGAGAATTGACGTAATTGCAAGGCGCCAGGAGAGAGCCGAGAGAAAGGAGGAGTCAAGTTAGAAAAGGAGTGAAAACAAGAGTGTGTTTAGGAAAGCTGAGGTCTCCTTCCTTTCCTCTTTGGCCAGATGATGTTTTGCCATTGCCAGGTACAACTTCCTTCAAAGCAAATAACTCATTTATGGCCAGAAAGACCAGTTCAAACAATTGATTTCCAGTAACGTGCAGCCATTTATAAAATAATCCCTGGCTCTCTGGTGTGGCAGATAATCTAATAAACAGAACCTGGAAGTTTCATCACATTGAAATAAATGTGAAAGAGTTTTGAAATATGAAAATAAGTATGAAAAAGATAAGTTTTTTTTCTGCAGATGGTCTACATGAAAGAGATAGGGGTAAAATTAGTTCAGAGATCTGCTTAATAATCTTACTTCTCCTGATGTCTGCAATGACCTGGGAAATCAGCATATCCTGCTCATACTACTTTGTGTTTTGCCCCTGTGTTGTGCAAACAGCTTGGTTTTCCTGGTGTTCAGGCAATGGAAGCAAAGATGTCCCCTAGGAGACCATGGCCACTTTGGGATGTTGCCTGTGTCTGGAGACATTCTCCCAAAATCTGTCAATATCTGCTTAAAATTATTCTCCTTCAGATTCTGACATTTTGAAGGGACAAAACGATCTCTTCTCTTCTGCACTGGTTGTTGCTCTTTCCAGCAGCTGAACTGGAGGGAAAGGAAGACCTGAAAGATCCTGTCTTGGCACCAGCTGTCCCTCTGATAGCAGGATGACAGGGACTCTCCTCAGCCCCCTGTCCTGCTGCTCAGATCCTTGGCCAGGACTGGCAGGTTCACTCAGCTGCCTGAGCCAGGGGCATCCAAGGATTTGTGCCCATCTTGGTACCCACTGCTTGTGGAAGACGAGTGAAAACATAAATCATGGAATCCCAGCATGGTTTGGGTTGGAAAGGACCTTAACGCTCGTCTAGTTCCATCCCCTGCCATGGGCAGGGACACCTTTCACTGTCCCAGGTTGCTCCAAGCCTCATCCAACCTGGCCTGGAACACTTCCAGGGATGGGGCAGCCACAGCTTCTCGGTGCCAGGACCTTACCAGCTTCACAGCCAAGAATTCCTTCCCAATATCCCATCTAACCCTGCTCTCTGGCAGTGGGAAGCCATTCCCCCTTGTCCAGTCCCTCTCCAGCTCTCCTGGAGCCCCTTTAGGCACTGGAATGGGTCTCCCTGGAGTCTTCTCTTCCCCAGGCTGGGCATCCCCAGCTTTCCCAGCTTGGCTCCAGAGGAGACCAAAGTTCTGGTCCCACTTGCCCTCTGTCTGTGTGCCTGGAGCTGGGATTTATCTGGTCTGGGAAGGTGGCACAGCTGTTTCACCCTGATGGCTGAGTTAGAATCAGAAATATTTAAGTTTAATTCAATTTACAAATCTTTTCCTGCCCCCACCATGAGTCACATCCTATCCGAGGATCTCTCCACTGTCCTTTCTGTGCAGCTGTAAGAAGAAAATAAGAATTGGACTGGGTTAGCCAAGCAGGGCTTTGGAAAACTGCAGGAGAGAAGGTATTTCCTACCCTTTATATGGCCCTTGCAGCCTGGCAGTGCTTAAAAAGAGCCCATGAGCCTGTGGCCCTTTGGCACCTGGCCATCCTTACCTGTTGGGAATGCTTTCATGCTGGAAGAGGTGTTTGGTGTGGGCTTGCTCTCAGAGATCTTCATTTGGCAATGTGTGCCTGGAGCCTGGATCCGTGGATTTGAAATGGGAAGGATTTTTTTTTTTATTTTCCCTGAAGGCCCCTAAGCAGTGACATGGGGCAGGGGGGCTGGTGTTTGAAGGGGTTTTACTGCTGCAGTCTGGTGGAGAGTCTCGCTTTTCAGAGCATTTGGGACTTTTGTTTAGCTAAAAAACCTCCAAGCATTGGAAAGAAAAGATCTTTGTCTTTCAACAGTGAGCAAAGAAAGCTCACAGTATATGTCCGAGAGCCACCAGAAATCCCCTGGCAACCAGGCTTAATGATCCCAGTACTTCCTTGCGGGATCTTAGGAAATCAGAACCTCGTACAAAAGCACTGCTGTTATTTAAAATATGGAGTTACTGCTGGAGGCTTCTTTATAGAGAGGCCCGAAATGGGCAAATCCTATTCCTCTTGATATTTATAACTTCTCTTTTAGCATGTGCTCACACAGTGCTTGTGCTTTGAAACAGCTCAAAACTGGGTCCCCGAGGTCAGGGTCTGGAACAGAGACCGACGAGGTTGAGCTTGAGGCACAACTTTGGAAAGTTACAGCCTGAGCCAGCGAACCGGGAAGTTTTTGTCGGAATGTGGGGGGGAAACTTTCCATCTCATGCTCCTTTCCCTGCTGGCAAGGAGATTTCACGTGGCTGTAGGTGAGCTGGCTGGCACGATTAATCACCTCCAGTATCTCTTTCCTGTGCTGGAAAGTTTGGAGAGACAAGGAAAGGAAAATTACTGGAGCTGGCCTGCTCTTTGCAAATCCCAGGGCTACAGTCCATGGATAGCAGTTCTCAAAATGCACCTGGGTCCTGTGAGACCCTCCTGTATGATCCCTCCACAGCCCAGGCAGTTGGGCAGCAGCTCCACAGGGAAATGTGCCTTTTCCAAGTGGGAGAGTGGGCAGTGCCTGTGCTTTGTGTGTGTTTTCCACTTAGGAGTGAAGAGTGGCTTTTATCAGGATGGGCTTGTGTCTGCATGGCCTGGTTCCTGCTGGGAATGTCTCAGGGGATGCTGCTGATGAGGCTGATGGCAGGAACAGTGGATTGCACTGGGAGCACCAGCACAGGCTGCAGATGGAGCAGGAATGTACATTGCTGCAGGAACAGCAGTGGCACAGGATGGATAAAGGCAGCATCCTTTGATAGAGATGTGAGATCCTTGGACACCTCAGCTGAAGCATTGCACCCATTTTTGAGTCAGCCTTTGGGAAGGATCTGGTGCGGAGTGTCCAGAGGAGAGCAGATCCCTAGGCAGCATGGTAGAAGGGATGATTGGGAGGCTTGGAATTCTGTTTTCCACTGGAGAAAAGCCCAAGGGAGATGTTATGGCAGGTGCTGTGTATGCAGGAAGTTGCAGTGATCTGTTCTCCGTGTAGGATTAAATCTAATGGGTGTGTTTTGTCAAGGGACATTCCAGCAGGGATCTCTCTGTCTGTCTGGAGCACGTGGCCAGGTAACTCTGAAGTGGCATGGAGTCTCCACTGGGATATCTGAGGCCAGGTGCAGCAGATCTGCTATGGAGGGTGCTATTTTGGGATGGATACTGGGGCTATCGGGCCTCTTACCACCCTGTCCAGCCCTACTGTCAGTGACTCCTCACTGTGCAGAGGAGGGAACCGAAGAGCTCTTGTTTTCCCTGTTCACACAGGCAGTTTTGCAGACAAGACTTACGAGTGGAGCTCCGAGGAGGAGGAATCCGTGCGGAAGGCAGGGCCAGTGCAAGTCCTCATTGTCAAGGATGACCATTCCTTCGAGCTGGATGAAGCCGCGCTGAACCGCATCCTCCTCTCCGAGGCTGTCAGAGATAAAGAGGTCGTGGCTGTGTCCGTTGCTGGAGCTTTTAGGAAAGGAAAATCATTCCTGATGGACTTCATGCTGCGGTACATGTACAATAAGGTAAGGCTGCAGCTCAGGTGGCTCTTCCCAGGGCGTGGTGCTGCTCGTTGCTCCCATGTGCTGCCCAGGGATGAGCTGGGCAGGACTTGGTGCTCTAGGAATTCTCGAGGCCCTCATTGGGCTTCACAAAATAAAACAGAGCAGATCCTTCCCCAGGAAGAAGTCTCTTATGGACTCTTGACTTTGGAGCGGAAGTGTTCACATCTGCTGCCCTGAATCACAGAATTGTTTCAGTTGGAAAATCCCTCTAAGATCATTGAATCCAGCTGCTAGCCCAGCACCACTGTATTCAGCACTGAACCATAACCCCAGGTGTCATATCCACATATCTCCTGAACATTCCCAGGGATGGTAACTGCACTACTGCCCAGGGCAGCCTGCTCCTATGTCTGACCACCCTTCCAGTGAAGACATTTTTCATATTATCCAACCTAAACCTTCCCTGGTGTAACTTCAGGTTGTTTCCTCTTGTCCTGTCCCATGTTCCCTGGGAGCAGAGCCTGATTCCCACCTGGCTTCACCCTCCTGTCAGGGACTTGTGGAGAGCCAGAAGGTCCCCCCTGAGCCTCCTTTTCTCCAGGCTGAGCCCCTTTCCCAGCTCTCTCAGCTGCTCCTGGTGCTCCAGTCCCTTCCCCAGCTCCATTCCCTTTCCAGGACATGCTCCAGCCCCTCAGTGTCTTTTATGTTGTGAGGGACTCAAAACTGACCCCAGGATTTGAGGTGCCTCAGTAGTAAAAGGAAGGAAAAACCTCCCTTACGGAGTTCTTAACCTCTTGCACTTTTTGTAAGGAAACCTCTCCAGCAGGGACTGTCCCTCTCCAGGACTGGGGCAGAGGCAGCACGGAAGAAAAGTGTAAAACCGGAGTGAGATGAGAACTCCAGCAACTTCTTCTGTTCCTCCCTGCAGGAAGCAGTGGACTGGCTTGGAGATTACAACGAGCCTCTGACTGGATTCTCCTGGAGGGGAGGCTCTGAGCGGGAGACAACCGGCATTCAGATATGGAGCGAGGTTTTCCTGGTGGACAAGCCCGATGGCAACAAGGTGTGTGTCTCTCTCATTTTCCTCTTCCAGCTTTTAAGACTCTCCTGCCTTGTCTTGGGTGATTGTGCAAGTTTAGGGAAGGTTTTCAATACCATGGCCCTAATTTAGCATGGATGGGTTTAATGCAGTGAGGTGACAGGATGTCTGGGTATCCCTGATATGTTCTCTAGGTGTCCCTCAAACTCTGGGCTTCCCAGAGTTTATTTCTGTACTATTCCCAGAGATCTGGAATCTCATGTCCTTGCGAACTACTCCCCTTTTCTACAGCAGCAGCTCTAAAGTGGAGTTCCTTCATTCAGTGTGATTTGGAGCATCCTGCAAATTCAAGTTATAGCCAGGAATATTTGTATTCATCTACTCTTCAACGCAGAGCCTGACACCAAAGTGAGACTGAGTCACCCAGGGTGTGATTTCTAATGCTGGCTGAGCTGTTTGGGTTCAGGAGATGCAGTGTGTGTTTGGTTTCTGGTGCAGACGCAGGAAGAGCCTCCTCTGCACTGACAGCAGGTGCTGGAGGAGCAGAGCAGTTCCCTCACTGCGTTGTGGAGCATTAATTTCACTGCCTGCTGGAGTCACCCTGCTGTCAAGAGCGCCTGGGGCTGCTCTTCTCCTTTGTCCTCCACCAGTTCAGAGGCCGAGGCAGAAGCAGTGAGACTCCCAGCACAGTAATTCAGCTGACACCCACCCCTGTGGCAGCTGAGGGGGGTCTGCCTGGGTGCTGATGTGCAGCTTTGTGCCCCGCAGGTCGCGGTGCTGCTGATGGACACGCAGGGCACCTTTGACAGCCAGTCCACCCTGAGGGACTCGGCCACTGTGTTTGCCCTCAGCACAATGATCAGCTCCATCCAGGTAAGAAACCTCTGGGCCGGAGGTGTTCACTCCCCATAAACCACAGAGCCTGTTAGGGCTTCTCCTCCTACCAGGACTTGTCTTGTTCCAGCACCACTTGGGACCTTGCCCGTGTCCCCATGGTGATGTTGTTGGCTTTAACCCCAGCGACCATGTGTTGGCCCAGAGGAAAGGCCCTTCTGAGTGAGCTGAAGTTGGGTTTTTTTTATTCAAATGCAGGTTTATAACTTGTCCCAGAATGTGCAAGAGGATGATCTGCAGCACTTGCAGGTAAGAGAGGAGAAGCTTTGGGGTGACCTGATTGGGACCCCCCAGTACCTGAGGGGTCAACAAGGAAGATGGAGAGAGACTATTTACAAGGGATTGGCGTGACAGACTGAGGGGAATGGCTTCCCACTGCCAGAGGGCAGGGTTAGATGGGATATTCGAAGGAATTCTTGGCTGTGAAGCACTGGAACAGGTTGCCCAGAGAAGCTGTGGCTGCCCCATCCCTGAAAGTGTTGCAGGCCAGGCTGGATAGGGCTTGGAGCAACTGGGTCTAGTGCAAGGTGTCCTTGCCCGTGTCAGGAGGTAGAACTGGATGAACTTTAAGGACCTTTCCAACTGAAACCATTCTGTGATTTTATTCTGTGATTGTAAATTACAAGCCTGGTTGTTGCCATCTGGTACTGGCTCAGTACAGGTGACCCCCTAAGGGTGATTCCAGCCCTAACTGTTGGAGACAAGCAGCTAATGGGATTTTTGTGGCACAGGTGTCCTGCCCATTTCCTGGAATTACCTCCTGCTTTCTCTTCTGTTTAGGTGACTGATTGATTGATTGATTTTTCCAGGAGCTCAAGGAAAGGAAAGAAAAGCAAAAGTCCAGCTGAAAAAATCAGCATTTGAAGACTTCTGAATTATTTCAGTCCGTACATGTTATTAACAATAACACCTTTTTTTTAACACTGAATTGATTCAGTGCAGCTCTGATATTTCAGTCTGGATTTTAAGCCATTACTGTTTAACAAGCTGACCCATTTTTAGGCATCTGTGAAACACATTATTGTGCCTTCAGTTAGAAATTAGAGTGCAGAGAGACTGGAGAGTCTTCAAATCTTGCTGGTAGGCTGATTTTAGAGTCTTTGCACAGCAGGGGTTTGCAGGGAAAGTACTTATTTCGGAATTCATTTCCGCCTGTTCCTGGAGTGTTTAAAGGGATCGGGGCTCCAGCAGCCCCCTGGAGCATGTGAAGTTTCTGGTTGGTATGAAACCAGCAGCACGCAGCTGATCTGAGCCATTTTCCACAGATCTGGCAGCCACAACTTCCAGGCTGGGATCTTGCATGTGAGGGCTCAGCACGGTGATGGTCCGTGTCCCTCTGGGATGTGAACTGGGAGCCCACAGCCAGTCTGTGCCCAGCTCTGCACGTGGTGCTCTGTCCTGAGTCATAAATGTCCCTTAGTGCTTCATGGAATCAGAGAATTCCCTGAAGGGACTCACAAGGATCATCAAAGTCCAGCCCCTGGCCCTGCACAGACACCCCATCAATCCCAGCCTGTGCAGCCCTGGGGGCATTGTCCAAAGGCTCCTGGAGCTCTGGCAGCCTTGGGAACGTGCCCATTCCCTGGGGAGCCTGTTCAGTGCCCACCTCCCTCTGGGGGAAGAACCTTTTCCTGATATCCCACCTAACCCTGCCCTGGCACAGCTCCAGCCCTTCCCTCAGGTCCTGTCCCCGTCACACAGAGCAGAGCTCAGTGCTGGTCCCACAGCGCCTGCCTGGCCCTGCAGTGACAAACTCACTGTCCTGTTCTTTGCTTCTCCTTCCAGCTTTTCACCGAGTATGGCCGGCTGGCCATGGAGGAGACATTCCAGAAGCCTTTCCAGGTGAGTCCAAGGGTCCTGGCCCTCCAGCTCCAGTCCCTTGCTGACCTGATTCTCCATTTGTCCCGGAGCCCGTCGGCTTCACCACGAGGTGTCACTGCAGTTTGCAGGATGGGAGGAGATGGGATTGCCTGGGGATCAGCTCAGTTGCTCCAAGGAACGCCTTTGTGCTTCCTTGCTCCAGAGACGCTTCCAAATACATCCAGCATCCTCTTTTTTTTGCTCTCTGAACCCTTGCTATCCCAAGAGCTCTGCCCTGTCCAGCCAGGCTTGACAAGTAGCTGGGTTTGCAGCAGGTTTGTCACTCTGTACTCAGGGACTCTGCCCAACTTTTCCTCTGAGAGGTTTGAACTCACGCGCCCTGGGAATCCCAGCTCTTGGCAAAAGGAAAGGACAAGGATTAGCAGAGCTGTGGGAAGGCTTGGTTTAAGTGGGGGTTTAACTTCAAATAAGGGACATCTGTTCATCCTGCTGCTTCCCAACCTGTGACAAGCTGGTGTGCAAAAAAGGGAGAGCTTTGGGCATCCACAGTAGGTGAGGTTGGCTCCTGCAAAATATGGTTTTGAAAACACAGGAGCGTGTGAACTTCCCAGAGTGAAAAACAGGAGAGAACAAAGCATGCTGTAAAAATGCAAAGAGTGATTGGGAATGAGTTACAGCTATTTTACATTGGCTTTCCAGCATGAAAAGAGAATTTTTGTCCTGGAAGGACTAAGAGGTTTATAAGGTGTCTGTGGTCCGGAAGTGGAAATAAAATTAAAAGGTTAAAAAGTACAACAAATGGACAGCTTGAGATTTTGAGGGTGTATTGGATTCTGGCATGGGCAGGTGATTGATAAATAGTGGAAATTACCAGTAAGAATATACTACTTATAGTAGCAAGAGCTTGAAGAAAGTTGTAACATGGTACAGCAAAAAGCCAGACATTAAATAAATATTCCTGCTCCTTATTAAAAAACTGTGGGGTTAATGTAGCCAAATATTCCAGTGAAACGGAGATACTTCCTACTCCATCAGTAAAAAGGAGACTGTAAGGGGAAACTTAAATATGCTTAAATCATTAGGGCTGGATGGATAATAGGCTCTGATTTTACCCAACACCTTAATTGCTGTTGAGTCACACAGTTTGTGGATGGTGAGTCTTGTCAAACAATCCCATTATCAATTTTTAAAAGACCACGAGTTGGGTTGATAAAGGTAACTCTCACCATGATCCGTCACCTTCTGTAAGCCTTATCTCTCCAGGATGCTGATTAAAAGCAAATGAAGTCAGCATTGTCTGCTTTAATCCATTGTTAATGGATTAAAAACTCATTAACTGATAGATGCCAGAGCACACTGAACTAATTGTAATAGGGAATCATCATCCTTCAGAAGTGTTTCCTCAGGATCCCCCCAGGCTCTCTCTGATTCAATGTCATCTTCATTAACGATCTGGGGAAAATTATCAAATGATTGCTAGGAACACTGTGGGGGTGACAGGTTTGGCAGAAGGGTCGGTGGTGGTGTGGGCAGGGGAGAAATGGAGAGCTCCTGTCCACATCCTACGTGGGCTGGTTCCTGCCAAACGTGTTTTTAAAGACACATGAGTGTGTTGGTTAGGAAACAGGGGAAGTGAGAGTGGGGAGGCCCTAGCACAGGTTTCCCAGAGAAGCTGTGGCTGCCCCGTCCCTGGAAGTGTCCAAGGCCAGGTTGAACAGGGCTTGGAGCACCCTGGGATAGTGGAAGGTGTCCTGGCCCGTGGCAGGGGTGGGACTGGATGAGCTTTAATGTCCCTTGCAACCCCAACCACTCTGTGACCCTGTGATCCTCCCGGTGTGATGGTAAATAAACTGCAGTTACATTGATCCTGCTGGAAGGGAAGTGAGGCTTGGCAGTGGAAAATTCACATTTCCCTATGTCTCCTCCTCTCCTTGCACTGAGGAGCCCTCACCAGAGGCTGGCCCTGAATGTGGTGCCTTCACAAAGGCAATGGTAAATACAGCCTGTCTGGAACAATTTTCCTTAAGAAAAAAAATAATAATTCCCAATTCAAGGCATAATGTGCATAATGTGTTTGTGGAAAAGTCCTAAACATGGACATGTCTGTAAAGCATCTCATGGTGTTTGCAAGAACAGCGTGTCCTGAACCAGCTCACTGGGTGCAGTCACTGTGGCTTCTCCTGCAATTTAAAAAGGCCAACTCACTGTTCTCTCCTTTTTTTTTAAACTTTTTCTGATGTTTTATGGAAGAGAAATAAAGAGTGGAAATATTTCCCCTCCCTCCTCTAGATTTTTGTTCTAAACATAGACAAATTTTAGGGAAATTCCAATGAAATGGGTTCTTGCTGACCTTCTTATCCCTGTGCATGAGAGAAACCCTGACACCTCTGCCAGACCCTCCTGGGCTTTGGCATTCAGGATTTTCCCCTCCAACTCTTTATTTCCTACATGGGATGTTGGTCCCTTGCACAGATGAGGCACTGGAGACCTGATTTTTTTCTGGAAACTTTGGGTTTTTTTAAAGATTCAAAGTTGACTGTTCTGGTATTTATTTATTTATTGCCCAGGAACTTTGAATGCCTCAATAACGATTACAAAAGCCAATGATTTCTTATTCACTCTCATTCCTCTGCATCTGCTTCTCATTAAAAGTCTGTCTGGAACGCTGCCCGGTGAAAAAGGCTGAAAAAATGATCCTGTAAAATTCCCATAGGATGGAACTAAATGTGGCTGGAATTAGGGAGCTTATTGCCTTTTGTCCTGGTTAGCAACAATCCCTTTTCTTGGGCAGTTTAAATGATTGATGCTGTTCTCCCAGGCAAGGACTCCAACTGGTGCAGCAGTTTGGGGGGTGCTCCCCCTTTTCCTTCTTTTCAGATGCTGCTGGAGCTGGGAAAAGACTCAGGTTTTGTTGTGGCATGAAATGAGGGTGCAGGAGGGGTTTAGCCACTCTTGTGGGCTCCAAGCAGCAGATCACTGACCCCAGTGTTCTCTGTTTCCTAGTCCCTGATATTCCTTGTTCGTGACTGGAGCTTTCCTTACGAATTTTCCTATGGATCTGATGGCGGTGCGAGATTTTTGGAGAAGCGGCTGAAGGTATGTTCTGTCTGCTCTGGGTTCAGGATCAGGTTGGAGCAACCTGGGATGGTGGAAGGTGTCCCTGCCTGTGGCAGGGGTTAGAACTGGATGGTCTCTAAGGTCCTTTCCAACCCAAACCACCCTGTGATTCCATGATTTTCTGGTTCAGCTGGGTGGCCACAGCGCTGGATGCCAGGTGTGAGCTGCACTGCTGGTTATGGTCACGCTCAGCCCGTGCCTTAAAATCACAGAAGAGGCATTTTGGAAGGATGAATTTCCTTGCCACGTTCAGTGGAGGGCTGTGCCAGGCTTCTGCCCGAGTCCAGCTTCCTGGGACTCCCTGGGAGAGTCAATAGCCATGGGAGTCAGCAGATTCCCAAGAGACTGGGAATGATGTTTTAGTAATAGGCAGATATACAATAAAAATGATGGGCAAGGGCTCCATGGGATCAGTCAGGAAATGCACGGGTGATTAGGTAGTGGAGAGACCTAATTAAATGTGAGACAAAGAATGCCCTAGTGGGAGTGCCCTAATGCTTTTGTATTCCAGTCATACATGGACAGGCACATTTTCCAAATGATAATAACATGCTCTAGGGCATGTGGTCAGAGAAATGCCAGTTCCTTGTCACTGGAAGAGCCTTGTCTTTGTCCTCATGCAGCAAATCCCTACAAGATTTCCTTCTGTGTTAGTTCCCCCCACTGTAAGCAGCCACAGCATGGAGTATCCCAGGCTCCAGCCAGCATTGCTGGCCCAGCATGATCCCAGTATTCCCATCAGAAGGAAACTCCCTGACCCCAAGCTGGGGGAAGTGGACGGGCGGCACCGATCTCATCTCTCTCTTACCACTGACAGGACCTGAGGGAACAGCTGGAGCTGTGCCAGGGCAGAGTTAGGGGGGATATCAGGAAAAGGTTCTTCCCCCAGAGGGTGGTGGGCACTGAACAGGCTCCCCAGGGAATGGGCACGTTCCCAAGGCTGCCAGAGCTCCAGGAGCCTTTGGACAACGCTCCCAGGGATGCACAGGGTGGGATTGTTGGGGTGACTGTCCAGGGCCTGGGGTTGGACTGGAGGATCCCTGTGGGTCCCTTCCAGCTCAGGGTATTCCATGGTTCACTGTCTCTCACAGGTCTCAGGAAATCAGCATGAAGAGCTGCAGAATGTCAGGAAGCACATCCATTCCTGCTTCACCAAAATCTCCTGCTTCCTCTTACCCCATCCGGGCCTCAAAGTCGCCACCAACCCCAACTTTGATGGAAAACTGAAAGGTACGAAGGCAAAGCTCTGGTTTGTAAGCTGATTCCTTAGAAGCCCTGGCAGACATTCCTGCTTGTTCCTGAAGCCTAAGTATTTTCCATGAAAAAACTTCTGGGAGAGGAGTTGGATCCTCCTCCCAATAATGGGCACACCTCCATATACTTCTTCCCAGTCCAGCAGACAGACATGGAGGGTGAAAAGGTGTGGGAGGCTGACAAGATCTGAGAGCTGCTGACAATACCCACTGTCAGGACACTGATAGGAAAACTGGGAAGGGCAGGGATGAGACTGGAAGATTATGGACATGGTGTTAAGCCTGCAGTTAATTCCTGTGTCTCACCTGCGTAGCCTGGTTGCTGCAAGGCTGGTGCTTGTGGAGGGTGGAAGGCTGGTTCCACAAGCTGTCAGAATGTTATTTGACTTTGAAAGGCTTTCCAGGGAATATTTAATCTTCCTGGTTTATCTGATCAGTGGTTTCCCCACAGGGCAGACTTCCTTCAACAGGTGAAAGAAAGAAAGGGGGAAGGAGAAAAGAGCTGTGGTGAGATTCTCCACCCCAAAAGGAGCCACGTGCTGTGGATGTTTTTAGGTGTTTGTTGTGAGCTCCTTACCAGCGTGGCTGGTTCCAGGCCGCTGCAGTCTTAGCAAGAAAGTGGCCCATTAGGCACTTAAATGAGCAGACAGAAAGATGTGAGTTTTTCCCTGATTTTGTCTGGCTAGTGCTCAGACTTGTTCTCCTGGCAAACTCCTTGCTAAGCAGGAGGGATGGCGAGGCAGCAGGAGGGAGATGTGCTGCTGGGAACTGAGCTGATCCCTGGAATTTCCCTTGATTTCAGGTGCTGAGGAATATTGAGCAAGTGCTGTGTGCAGACAGGAGTTGTCAGCAGCTTCTTGACACAATTTTCTTGTTCCTTCAGAGCTGTACACAGCTTTTTGTGCTCTGATGGAAGAAATGTGGGGGATCTTCCCTGCTTTCCTTACCTTCCAAATTCCTGGCTGTTGCATTGTTTTTTCTGCCTTCAGTGCTATATAGTTTGACTTAAATGGAAGCACCAAAAATCCCACCCTGTACCTGAGAGTTTTGTCCAAATGCTCCTTGAGCTCTGGCAGCCTTGGGGCCGTGATCATTCCCTGGGGAGCCTGTTCCTTCCATTCTCTGGGGGAAGAACCTTCCAGTGGAAGGTGTCCCTCCCCATGCAGGGGATTGGAACCAGATAGTCTTTAAGGTTCTCTCCAACCCAAATTATTCTGGGATTCTGTGATGCCGTTGTTTTGGGGTTTTTTTCTCAGAAATAGATGATGAGTTCATCAAGAACTTGAAGATTTTGATTCCTTGGCTTCTTAGTCCTGAGAACCTGGACATTAAGGAGATCAATGGAAACCATATCACCTGTCGAGGCCTTGTGGAGTATTTTAAGGTATTTATTTAAGAGAAAGTGGGTTTATTATCAGTGGAATTTTGCTGTAATTAAAGGGGGCAGTAGCAGGCAGGGCAGCACTGACTGTCCTGACTCTGCAGCAGGGCACAAACACCTCACAGTCATGTATTTGACCACACAGTGAGCCCAAAAAGTGGGAGGAGCTGTTTTCCTTCCCTGGAGAATTGAGAACTAGAGGGGGATATGCTGAAGGCTGTATTCCAGTTGCCTTTGGAAAAAGCTTATTTTTGTTGTCATGACTACTGGGACATTTTCATGTGAGACATCAGTGAGTAATTCTCACCACCTACTCTCCAGGGCTACCTGGCTCTGTCTCCTTCTCCTCCAGGGAAGGACAGAGGTAGGTGCAAATCCCATGGGAGGGATACTTGCTGTGAGTGGAGGAGGGAGAGCCTCCAGTGACTGACCCAGACCACCCCAGCAGTGGCATTTTCTGGCCAAAGCCATCTTGTGCTGCAACATCCTCCTCTTCCGTGCTTTCAAATCCTGTCAGAGCTGTGTCTGGAGCTGGGTGGGGGTGGTTGGTGTTGCTCTGTGTGCGCTGCATTCCACATGATTTCCTTTTCCCTGCACTGTTTTCCAGGCATACATAAAGATCTACCAAGGGGAGGAGTTGCCACACCCCAAGTCGATGCTGCAGGTACGTGTGAGTGGGAGCTGTGGGAATTCATGCGCTGTGATTGCCATTAATTCCCGGCTAATTGGCAGAGCTGTCCAGCTAGTGCAGCACAATGGCTCTTCTGTGATTTTATTCCAAATGCCTCAATGTAACAACCCCAGGAACAGCACTTTGGGAAGCATTTGGGAGTCGGTCACCAGCCTGACACGGCTCAGGAATCGCACCTTGGATGGACTGTGGGGAATTGCTGACTGCACACAGCGTCAGCCAGCTCAGCTGGAGTGATTCCCTGCAGGTAGAGAGCATCCATGGGGCCACACAGGGAGGTGCCACGTGGGAAGTGGCTCCCGGAGCCAGATGGCCTTGCTGGAGGTTGCAGCTGGAGCTGTTTACATGTGGCTGAGCCTTTTATCTCTTGCCTGGCTGGTTCCCACAGCCAAAGCCAAAGTTTTTCGTTGCTCTGGCTTGGAGGGTAGGAATCCTCTCTTCATGCAGGCTTTGGGATGTGTAAATATGGGATGAGCTTATTTGGGATTGGTTGGAGGCTGGGAGAGCAGCCTTGGCTGAGCAAGGGAGGAATTCTGGGTGCCACACGCACGTCCTGGCTGTGGACGTGTGTGGCCCAGGAGCATCCAGGGAGCTGCTCCCTGCACTTGCACAGCTTAACCCTGTCCTTCTGCCCCTAAATTTTGTGCCCCTCTCGCCCTTGCAGGCCACAGCAGAAGCCAACAATTTAGCAGCAGTTGCCACTGCCAAAGACACCTACAGCAAGAGGATGGAAGAGGTGGGTGGTGCTGGTTGTGTCCCTTCATGTCTCTTCCTGTCTCCTGGCTCTCCTGTCATAGATTCATGGAATCCTGGAATGGTTTGGGTAGGAGGGGACCTGAAAGCCCATCCAGTCCCACCCCCTGCCATGGGCAGGGACACCTCCCACTATCCCAGGTTGCTCCAAGCCCCAGCCAACCTGGCCTTGGACACTTCCAGGGATCCAGAGGCAGCCCCAGCTTCTCTGGGAAACCTGGGCCAGGGCCTCCCCACCCTCAGAGCTAAGAATTCCTTCCCAATATCCAACCTAAATCTGCCCTTTTCCAGCTTAAAGCCATTCCCCCTTGTCCTGTCCCTCCATCCCTTGTCCCAGGTCCCTCTCCAGCTCTCCTGGAGCCCCTTTAGGCATTGGAAGGAGCTCTGAGCTCTCCCTGGAGCTTTCTCTTCTCCAGGCTGAACATCCCAACTCCTTGTCCTCATGGGGAAACCTCCCTGCCTGGGTTCCTGGTAGAAAACATCCTGCAAGAGCTTAGCCAGGTGTTAGGGTCCCAAAGGGAGTCTCTCCTATGTTCCTGGTGGAAAAGAGTCTTTTTCCCAGGCTGGAGGAGAGCAATGCCCAGTATTATGGCCAGACAGGGGAGGACAAGTGACAAAGGGCAGATTTTTGCAGCCCATGTGCTCTCTGCTGAGCTTCCATCCCTTTCCCATTCCCAAAAATGTGATGGAGTGGGGTGGCAGCACTGTGTGACCTTGTCACCCGTGCCATGGCTGGTGCTAATTAGGGGATAAAGTCATTACAACTGGCTTTTCACCAGTGCCCTGCCCTGTCAGCCCAGCCCTCAGCTTTGGTGAGGGGCTGGGTGTGATGTTTTACCTGAAGCTCAGCCCCCAGCCTATTCCAGGCCCCACTCTGTTCATCCATATTGGAGATTTCCTGTTGGTAGGCAAAACATATGGAGCTGTGTGGCCAAACTGCCCGTGGGCTGCCCTGGGCCTTAAAACTGATGTGTCCATACTCTGAAACAGAAGCAAAAATGCTTCAGAATAGGGATTTTCAGCTCTAGAAAACATTGGGAATCAGGATCCTGCTGGTCAGTGTAGCTCTGTCATCAGGGAAGCTGTGAGGGAATTAAGTAGGGAGCTGTGGGATGGGATTAGGGTTGAGGTTAGGGTTAGGATTGGTGTTAGGGTTAGGGTTGGGATGCCCAGTGATAACCTGCATGTGTCCCAGGTAGGCATCTCAGCCATGGAGGCATTCCTGCAGGATCTATGGTCCTGTGGAGCCCAAATTCCAGTGGATTTCTGGGCTGTTCCAGAAGTGACATTACAGGAGTGATTTCCATGTTTTAGGAGTGATTTCACTTTGGCTGGAGTGACATTTCTGGAGTGATCTTTTGGGAGTGCCATTTCAGGAGTAATTTCACTGTGCCACGTGTGAGATTTCAGGATTGGTTTCACTGTGTCAGGAGTAATATTTCAGGAGTGATTTCAGTGTGTCAGGAGTGACATTTCAGGAATGATTTCCATGTGTCAGGAGTGACATTTCAGGAGTGATTTCCCTGTGTCAGAAGTGAGATTTCAAGCGTGATTTGACTGTGTCAGGAGTGAGATTTCAGGAGTGACATTTCAGCTGTGACTTCAGTGTATCAGAAGTGGCATTTCAGGAGTGATTTCCCTGTGTCAGGAGTGAGATTTCAGGAGTGATTTCCCTGTGTCAGGAGTGAGATTTCAATAGTGGTTTGACTGTGTCAGGAGTGAAATTTCAGGAGTGAGATTTCAGGCGTGATTTTGGTGTGTGAGGAGTGACATTTCAGGAGTGATTTCCCTGTGTCAAGAGTGACATTTCAGCTGTGACTTCAGTGTAACAGAAGTGACATTTCAGCAGTGAGTTCCCTGTGTCAAGAGTGACATTTCAGCTGTGACTTCAGTGTAACAGAAGTGACATTTCAGCAGTGATTTCCCTGTGTCAGGAGTGAAATTTCAGGAGTGATTTTGGCGTGTGAGGAGTGACATTTCAGGTGTGACTTCAGTGTATCAGAAGTGACATTTCAGCAGTGATTTCAGTGTCAGCAGTGACATTTCAGGAGTGATTTTGGTGTGTCAGCAGTGACATTTCAGCAGTGATTGCAGGGTCAGCAGTGACATTTCAGCAGTGATTGCAGGGTCAGCAGTGACATTTCAGCAGTGATTGCAGGGTCAGCAGTGACATTTCAGCAGTGATTGCAGGGTCAGCAGTGACATTTCAGCAGTGATTGCAGGGTCAGCAGTGACATTTCAGCAGTGATTGCAGGGTCAGCAGTGACATTTCAGCAGTGATTGCAGGGTCAGCAGTGACATTTCAGCAGTGATTGCAGGGTCAGCAGTGACATTTCAGCAGTGATTGCAGGGTCAGCAGTGACATTTCAGCAGTGATTGCAGGGTCAGCAGTGACATTTCAGCAGTGATTGCAGGGTCAGCAGTGACATTTCAGCAGTGATTGCAGGGTCAGCAGTGACATTTCAGCAGTGATTGCAGGGTCAGCAGTGACATTTCAGCAGTGATTGCAGGGTCAGCAGTGACATTTCAGCAGTGATTGCAGGGTCAGCAGTGACATTTCAGCAGTGATTGCAGGGTCAGCAGTGACATTTCAGCAGTGATTGCAGGGTCAGCAGTGACATTTCAGCAGTGATTGCAGGGTCAGCAGTGACATTTCAGCAGTGATTGCAGGGTCAGCAGTGACATTTCAGCAGTGATTGCAGGGTCAGCAGTGACATTTCAGCAGTGATTGCAGGGTCAGCAGTGACATTTCAGCAGTGATTTCAGTGTGACATTTCAGCAGAGATGTCCCCATGTCAGCAGTGACATTCCAGCAGAATTCAGTGTGACATGTCTGCAGTGATGTCCCCATGTCAGCAGTGACATTCCAGCAGAATTCAGTGTGACATGTCTGCAGTGATGTCCCCATGTCAGCAGTGACATTCCAGCAGAATTCAGTGTGACATGTCTGCAGTGATGTCCCCATGTCAGCAGTGACATTCCAGCAGAATTCAGTGTGACATGTCTGCAGTGATGTCCCCATGTCAGCAGTGACATTCCAGCAGAATTCAGTGGGGCAGTGCAGCGGGGGGGGCCCCGTGTTCCCCACGCAGGTGTGCGGAGGGGACAAGCCCTTCCTGGCGCCCAGCGACCTCCAGGCCAAGCACGCGGAGCTGAAGGAGGAGGCGGTGAAGCTTTTCCGCGGCGTGAAGAAGATGGGCGGGGAGGAGTTCAGCCGGCGCTACCTGCAGCAGCTGGAGGCCGAGATCGACGAGCTCTACATCCAGTACATCAAGCACAACGACAGCAAGAACATCTTCCACGCCGCCCGCACCCCGGCCACGCTCTTCGTCGTCATCTTCATCACCTACGTCATCGCCGGCGTCACCGGCTTCATTGGCTTGGACATCATAGCCAGCCTGTGCAACATGATACTGGGCTTGACACTTATCACACTCTGTACCTGGGCTTATATCAGATACTCTGGGGAGTACAGAGAACTGGGAGCTGTAATAGACCAAGTGGCCGCAGCCTTGTGGGACCAGGTAGGATAAAGAGCTTTTGATTTAAAACGAGCACGCCAAAACAAAACAAAACAAAAAAATTCACCCTTCACAACCCTCACTACCAGGTTCTGAAGTGTTGATGTTTCTCTGGGGGTTTTGCTCCCCTTTGGGATGGTTTTGGGTTTTAGGGTTGTTAGTTTCCGTTTGGGCCTCTCTGGGCAGGTCCAGCTGCTTGTGTTTGACGGCAAAGGGAGACTGTGCCCTGTTTTAACTGAAGTTGTTTTAATCCATTCCTTTGACCTTCCAGATGGGAAAAGGGGGGCAGAGGAATTGTTTTCAGATCAGTTCATGGAGTTTGTTTTAAGGGGGAGGTGTCAGGGATGTCACAGGGGTGCCCTGTGGCTGCAGCACAGGTGGGATGAACAGCAAGGCTGGAGCTGTGTCCCTGAGCCTCTGGATCCTGTCCAGTGTGGAAAACAAGCTGTGTAGATCTGAGACAACTCACAGCAAGCTCTTTTGTTCCGCCTTTTTCTTTCCTACTTGTCCTACCCGTCACCAAGTGTGGGTTTGTGGAGCCTCAGGCCTTGTGGGAATGGGCAGCTCAGCCATGGATCCCACTGGGAAGGCATCCTCGTGTGTGTGCTTGGCGTGTGCATGTCTGTGGATGGCAAAAAGGAAGAGCCATTGCTCCCTCCTGGTTCAGGGCAGGGATTTTGGCTCTCCTGGCTCTGCCAGAGGTTGAGGCTGGGTCTTGGCTCCGCCTGTTTGGCAGCAGCCCCTGATTTCCCATTGCAGCCCTTCCCTCTCCCCACTGCCAGGGAAAGCCCGGACCCCGCGTGCTCCTGCTGCCCCTTCACCCCATCCAGGGGTACAATCCATGTGCCCAAAGAGCCAACAGGCTGTGCTGGCCTCCTGCTCTTCCCAAGGCGAGCTCATCCCTCAGGAACCATCCCAGGTCTGATTCCTGGCAGGAAGGGCCATTTCTGCTCCTTCCCTGCTTTTCATCCACCAGCGAGGTTTCCATGGACAGCAAGCACATTTGCCTTGCTTCCCTGTGCTGCTGGAGCTGCCCGTGCAGCTTTGGGAGTAAAAATGGAAGCTTTTCCTAATATTCCTTCATTCCAGAGCTGGGGAGTGGTGCTGCTCAGCAGAGAGGCAGCACATTCCCTGTGTCCCAGATGGATTCATCCCAGCTGCCCTGTCCCCAGCAGCCCGAGCACCCCCAGTAAACCCCCCCTGAAGTGGCTCTTTGCCCGGGGACACTTCCCAAGTGCCTTTGGGATATGCTGGAATATTTCAGGGCAGTGTTTGCCCATCCCAGTGCAGGAAGCAATGGGAGTTCAGCAGGATCAGGACATCAGCAGCAGGAAGCCAGAGGTGCTGCCCACTTGCTGGGGGGAAAATAAAGAGGGTAAAGTGCCTGGAGCTGTTCCCTGGCTTCCACAGGCCCCCACGGTTTTCCAACCAGAGGGAAGGTCCTCCCAGGAAGGAGCTGGGTGGATGGGAGGGGCTGGGCTGTGTCACTCTGCCCACCACGAGCCAGGGGCTCTGTCCCATGGAATTGGGACCAGGAGGGGTGGATGGAGCAGTGAGGGGTCCTGCAAGAGGGGCAGCCAGTCTGGGATGAGATCCCCTGGGAACACCCCAGGGATGAGCTCCAGGCACTCCCGTGGACACGTGTGATACACAGAGATGTTTCTTTCTCTTTCTGTCTCCCCCTTCCCAATGCCTCTCCCCAGGGAAGCACGAATGAGGTAAGTGCCGCTTGTTCTCCGCATGCTCCCGGAGCCAGCTGGGCCCTGGGCTCCCGGGAAAAGCGTCTCCCAGATGCACGTTTGGGCCTGTGGAGGAGGGGGGTCACGGGGGCCCTGGGCAGCAGCTGGTGGCCTGGCTGGCTCTGGTGTTCCCTGCGATCCAGGTGCCCGGGGAAGGGCGTGGATGTGGGCACTGCGCTCCAGGCAGTGCTGGGAGCCAGCTGGGGGAGAGATCTGGGTGGGGAATGTCAGGATACAATAGGGATTTTCATCTTGGTCCCGTCGGTTCTGTTTGGGGATTTTCCTGTTGTGCCAGGAGGTCAAACCCAAATCCCAGTTTGTTTTAGAGCACCAACTGTGCAGGTGCAGGCAGGGAGCAGCCGAGGAGCCCCCACGCCTGGCGAGGCCTCTCCGTGCTGCTGGGAGTGCTGTGGGTGTTGTGTTTTGGGAAAAACCACCCCCTATTGGATTAAGCTGGATGCAGAGCCTGGGAGGCACATTTCATCCCCCAACATCTTCCTGGGCAGCACATGGAACACAATCCTGCTCTCCCAGCATGGCAGGAGAGCTGCTCCAAGGGGAAGTGATCCCTGATGGCACTCGCAGTGCAGCCCTTCCAGGGACAGGGAAACCTGGAGGAAAGGGGGGGATTGTGTCCCTCTTCCCTCCTCAGGTGAGATTCCACCTGCAGAGCTGCCTCCAGCCCTGGGCTCCCAGCACAGGTAGGTTGTGGAGCTGCTGGAGCAAGTCCAGAGACAGCCAGGGAGATGCTCCAAGGGCTGGTGTCCCTCTGCTCTGGAGCCAGGCTGGGAGAGCTGGGGGTGTTCACCTGGAGAAGGGAAGGCTCCAGGGAGAGCTGGGGGCCCCTTCCAGAGCCTAAAGGGGCTCCAGGGGAGCTGGAGGGGGGCATGGGGCCAGGGAAGGAGGGACAGGAATGGCTTCCCACTGCCAGAGGGCAGGGATAGATGGGATATTGGGAAGGAATTCCTGCCTGTGAGGGTGGTGAGGCCCTGGCACGGGTTGCCCGGAGAAGCTGTGGCTGCCCCTGGATCCCTGGAAGTGTCCGAGGCCAGGCTGGATGGGGCTTGGAGCATGAAGGTGTCCCTGCTTAAACAAGGGGGATTGGAACTGGATGGGCTTTAAGGTCCCTTCCCTCCCAAGCCATTTGGGATTGATGATCACAGCCACAGCAGCCCCTCGTGTGCCGGGCTCCGCTCGTCCGGTGCTGCGGAATCCCAGGGCCGAGCTCCTGCCAGGCCAGGCCAGGCCAAGGGCAGCTGGAATGTTCCTTAGGCAAAGCCTCATCAGCATCCGATTAAACCAAGACAGATTCCTCACTGAGATGCATTACTGCACACGGATTTTAATCCAAGTGCCTCCCCAGTCTGCCTGAGGCCTGACACGAGACATTTCCATGTTTTCCTGCGTCCCCAAAGCCCACCAGCTCCCCCTGTCAGTGCCAACACACCCCTGAACCTCTGGGTTCTGTGGGGAATTCTTCAAAGAAAATGTAGCAGTTAAAACTCATCCCATTCCTCCCCACCTGGCAGCCAGGGGGGCCCTTTGGTACCTCAGGGATGCCAAGGCCAGGAAGCGGCATAACACGGGATTTGCTCTGGATGAGCTCTTGAACAGACCCTGTCAAGTAAAAATCGGTGCTGCGGGCCTGGTTTGGCATCACAAAACCCCTAAAATAGCACAGAATGCTGCAAGGTCACTTAACAAAGCTTGGAGGTGAATTTTCCAGAAAGACATGCAGAGAAGCTGCATGGAGCCTCCTCCACCAAACCACTGTGTTCCCAAACAACCCCAAAACACCACTTCTGTTCCCAAAGGCCTGTTTGGGATGTGATCAGCATCGTGTTGGAGAGCTCGGGAGGAATTTCATCCCTCACCCTCCTTCTCCTCACTGCTGCTTCAGCCTCTCCTGCTTCATTCACACCCTGAGCACACAGGGAACGGTCACCCTGGCACGGTGTGGCTTCCTGCTGCTTGGGTGCCTCTTCCCACCCCTTCCAGAGCCAATCCTGGCTCGCCAGCAGCCCCCAACAGGAACTGGCGGGATTTGGGTTGGGGTTTTTTTCCCTCCTCCAGGGACAAGTTCATTTGAAATGGGAATGCCAGAGCCGTGACAGGCGCTCCCACCAAGTCCTCTGCAGCCAGAGCTGTGTCCCGGCATTTCCCATGCCATTTGCTGTGGGATAAAAGTGGGGAACAGGCAGGGAGGCACAGGGGGGGTGTTACCGGCCTGTCACTCCCCATGGGATCAGGGCCTGGTCCCAGCCCTGTGACTGCTGTGCCATCGGTTCCGTGTGGGAAGCGCAGCTCCAGTGCAGCACCGCAGCCACTCCTGCCTGTTGTGATCCTGCCCCCACTCCAGGACAAATGGAAAATGGTAAAATCAGAAGGAAAAAATCCGCATCATCTACAGAAAAATGATGGGGACAATGACCCGTCACACCCCGGAGCTGCCTGGGGGGGTAAAGCAAACGCTGAGGCTGCAGGAATTTAAACTCTGGGTGTGAAACACGCAGGGAAAAACCCCCAAAGTCCCTCACTCATAGCCCAAATTACTGATTTTATACAGCTCAAGGGGGACGAGGTGTTCGAAAAATTGAAACTGTAGAGTCACCGAATATCCTGAGCTGGAAGCGACCCACAGAGATCATCCAGCTCCTGGCCCTGCACAGACCCCCCAACAATCCCACCCTGTGCATCCCTGGGAGCGTTGTCCAAACACTCCTGGAGCTCTGGCAGCCTTGGGAATGTGCCCATGCCCTGGGGAGACTTCTTCATCCTCTGGGACAAGAACCTTTTCCTGATCTCCACCCTAACCCTTCCCTGGCACAGCTCCAGCCATTCCCTGAGGCCCCCAAATCCTCGAGCTGGAGCCCCCGGTGTGTTGGGCACTCGACACAACCGCGTTGGTGCGCAGACCACACCCAGGCCGAGGCGGGCTGGGATGTGCGGCTGCGGCGGGAGCGCAGGATTGGGATTCCCTGGGACTGGGATTCCCTGGGACTGGGATTCCCCGGGATCGGGAAGGGGGTGGCCAGTGACCGTGTGTCTCTCCCCAGGCCTTGTACAAGCTGTACAGCGCGGCCGCCACCCACAGACACCTGTACCACCACGCCTTCCCCGCGCAGCGAGCCGAGCCCGCCGACGGCGCCGACAGGAAGAAGGTGTAATCCCAAGGTGTGATCCCGGCCCTTCCCAGCGGCACGGACGGCTCCTCCTCCGATCAACACCCTCATCCTCGTGTCCATCCCAAGGGCCCGCCGGGAGCAGGGAGAGCGGGTCCCGCGGGGGCAGGTGCCAGCATGGATTTGGCCTGTCCATCTGTACATACGGCACTGCCGCGGCCCACGTGCTTTGGTTCGTCATAGCCAGCGAGTCCCAGCTCATTTATGAAGCCTTATTTCCCCCTTCTTAATTAGTTCCCACCGAGGAAGCGATAATTTACGTGATACTGCAACTAAAAAAGGCCGAAGCTTATCCAAAAGCCAATTTATTTCAGGTACTTGAACAAGTTATAACGTGTAACCACATTTTTTTTCCTTGGATTAACTGTTTAATTCCATGAACATAATGGGAAGTGTATTAACTTGCTTTATCAGACACTGTAAGGGCACTTCTGCTACGGTCTGTGAACGGTGCTGTGAGGAACGCGGCCGTTTCTGTTTGTCTGCACAAAGTGTCACTTGGTAGCTGTGTTGGAGGAAGTGTCACTGGTTTTCTGTACATATTTATCCATGGTAGTGCATAGGACGTGTGATACACTTCTATTCTTTTACTGTCAGGACTATTAAAGTTTGCTTTTGGTTCCTAAGAAGTTGTTTTTACAGGGAAAAGTTATTTCCTAGCGAGGCAAGAGTTTCTCCTCTGGGGTTCTTTACATTTTTGGTTTGGGATTTCAGAGTTGGTGTTTTAAGGGTAATTTGCCCACTGACAGACCCAGAGCACGGTGCCACCAAGAGCTCAGAGCATCCCAAGCCCACGTGGCTTTTACTGATGTTAAGAACTGTTTATTTGATGTTCCAAAAGGCCACAAAATCAGTCACACAACTCCCTGTTCATTGAACAAAATGATTTTTATTGAATTAATAGGATTTACAAGAAATGTACTTTTTTGTCTGCAGTGTTTATTGCACTGAAAAGAACCCATAAATAACATATCAGGACAATTAATGAACCAAATGAAATTACTGGGAGAGGGTAACTGGGAAATTGAAAATTCTCCCCAAGTTAGGAGCTTTAATGTAAGACAAAAGCTCATTAAAAAAAACCACTAATTGCTGTTACATCCCTGATTTTCCCCATGGGGTGGCACAGTGGGTCAGACAATGCTACTCCTTTCCACTGGAGTGGATCAGACTTTGGGAAATGCAGGATTAAAACCACTCTGCTTAGAGATCTCGGTCTTCAGGAAGGTACACATGTTCCCCCGTGACTGAATTCTGTGAAAATTAGGAGTAAATCTGGAGTAATAATGAGCTAAAGTAAAAAATAAGGCAACTCAGGCTTCACTTCCGTGAAGCGCTCGGATCTGAGGGGTGAAATCAGCTCCTGGTGTTCCTGAGCAGGAACAGGGTTGGTGTTCTGTACATTAAAGCTGTAAACAAAGAGCAGAGCTCTCTCAGGAGAGGGATCCCAAATCCCGAGGGAAACACCCTGAACAAGTCATCTGGATTTGGACAATGGCTGGAAGCCAGGACGTGACGGTTGCATCTATTGCCCTTAAAAAATATAATAGTCAGCTTTTAATACTGCAGCTGACTGGTAGGAAAGAGATCAGGACCAGGGGACTGATCCAACTGCTGGTTTTCAGGATAACAAACTACTTCTCGTACGGAAAAAAAAAAAAAAAAAAAGATTAACAAACCATTTTTATAAACAACACATAATACATGTAGAAAAATATTCAAGAGGATAATAACAAAGGTGCAACGTCAACAAAAAATAAGCTGCCTTTTCAACAAAAGCACTTTTCCGAGTTTTTGAGTGTGGGGAGAGGGGGGACAAAAGAAACCCAACACCACCTTTTTAAAGCTGTGGAGTGTCCTGGGAGGAGCAGGCGGGAGCTCAGTAGGTGGGGCCGTGCTGGGAGTACCACTGCTGGCGCTGCTGGCGGTGCTCCAGCTCGGTGAGCAGGGCCTGCCTGTAGGCCTCGTACAGCTTCACAATCCGCTCCAGCTCCTTCATGAACAGCAGCTTCAGCATCCCCTGGTACGTGTCCAGGTCGGCCAGCTGGAAGAGCTCCCACTTCAGGATGTGATCGTATCTGGGAGGGGAGAGAGAAGAGGGGTTTTAGTTATCTGAAAGAGGTTGTTTTATGGAATTGACCCCAAAAAACAGGGAGTTGTGGTTTGAAGTGAGTTGGAGAAACATCCCAGGGAAATGGCACAATCCCTCCTAACACGTCAAAAACTCCAGGAATACAGAGGATCCCCTTAATGGGTCAGAATAAACCAACACAGGAAAACACAGGCTGGGAGAGCTGGGGGTGTTCACCTGGAGAAGGGAAGGCTCCAGGGAGAGCGCAGAGCCCCTTCCAGGGCCTAAAGGGGCTCCAGGAGAGCTCGAGAGGGACCTGGGACAAGGGATGGAGGGACAGGACACAGGGAATGGCTTCCCACTGCCAGAGGGCAGGGATAGATGGGATATTGGGAAGAAATTCTGCCCTGTGAGGGTGGTGAGGCCCTGGCACAGGGTGCCCAGAGAAGCTGTGCCTGCCCCTGGATCCCTGGAAGTGTCCAAGGCCAGGCTGGACGGGGCTTGGAGCAACCTGGGATAGTGGGAGGTGTCCCTGCCCATGGCAGGGGGTGGAATGGGATGGGCTTTAAGGCTCCTTCCAACCCAAACCATTCTGGGATTCCATGAAAATGCATTTTGGAAGCACTAAACAGCAATTTCATGCACAACATACCTGGAATCTTTACCATAAAACATCTGTTAAAATTTGAGTAACACAGAAGAAGAAATTATTTCAGCAGCTCAGCAGGTACCTCCCAGAAGATGGGACACTGCTGGCCTTCCCTCCCAACCACTGTTCCCAATCCAGCTGTAAGGAGCACTCTTGGATGCTTAACCTCTCCAATTAACCCCTCTTGGTTAATTAGCAGCAATAACCTACAACAGGTATTTAATGCTGCTTTATTTTGAGAAAAGCAAGCCCTGACGTGATTCCATCACCTCTGCAATAACCCTCCCGTCCTGCTTTTCCCAAATTTAATTTTCTTAGCTTGGAAATAGGGAACTGACTACTATGATTATTAAAAGGAGAAATTAATGGAATAATGGAGTTATTTGGAGCAAAAGATTTACAGGAGAAGATGGATTCACCTGAGTGGAGGATGAAGCCGAAATATCAGTACATTTATGGAAATAAACTGCATTATCCACTGACAGATCACATTCCAAAGGCTGTGTGCATCAGGGAAGCACCAGGATGTGCAGGTGACTTCCAAAGATGCTCTGAGGAATTTTCAGAATTGAACCCACCACAACTCCTATGAACTTCTGAAATAATTCTGTATTAAAGTTATCCCTAATCCTGACAGAGCTGCACTGCTAAAATCACTTTTCCCCCCCAAAAAGAGAAATAACAACTTGCAGCTGTTTGGAGTTGGAGCTCTGGACTGACAGAGGGCGTTGGAGGTTTCCAGGTACAGCCACCTCTGGGAGCACCTCTGGATTGTGGAGTTCACATGGACAACACCTTTCCCTCTCTCTCCTCTCCCACTCACCATAAGCCAAATAAATCCCTGGCTGAGGAACAGGAGCTTACTAGGACAGAACAGGCAGAATATCCCATCTCCAGGGCTTTTCCCAGTGGATACCAACGGCTTAATACAAAGCAGGACAATTCCAACACAAGAGACACTGATTTCTCCTCAGTATTTACAGCCTGTTGGGTATGGCCAGAAGAAGGAGGTTCTGGGTTCAGATCCCAGCTCCAAAAGAGGTGGGGAAGAATCTGAACCGTGATCTCTACAAGGAAGGAATTTTGGGGTCCTCACCCTCATCCCACTGTGGGAACAGCTCCCAGACTGGAATACCTGACTTGGAAGGGGGGAAGCATCCCATCTGAGAGTTGAGCCAAGGGTTCAACTCACGTTTGGAGTCTTGAGCCACCCTGAGACTCTAAAAGCTGCACCTGGGCTCTCCAAACAAAACCCTGAGAGGTGCCACGAGAGGGGGAAAGGACTCCTCAAGGGAACAAAAACTCCTGGATACTGGAAATCCTGACCTCAGCTTGCAACAACACAACAAAGCCTCTTCACTGTGCACTGAGTCTTCTTTTAAATCTCAACAGTTCATCACTTTTCACTAAAATCACAGAATCGTGGGAAGATTTATACTGGAAGGGACCTTAAATCCCATCTAATTCCATCCCCTGCCATGGCCAGGGCCACCTCCCACTGTCCCAGGTTGCTCCAAGCCCTGTCCAACCTGGCCTTGGACACTTCCAGGGATCCAGGGGCAGCCACAGCTTCTCTGGGAAACCTGGGCCAGGGCTTCCCCACTCTCACAGGGAAGGATTTTTTCCTACAAGTAGGGAATATTTTGGCTAACATCTACTAGACTCTCCATTAGCCTTTTCCAGTGGCCAGAATTATCTTTTAGAGAAATCTGTTGAATTAAAAACTAATATTATATATTTTTGCCATAATTACTTACTTTTCTCAACAAAACCAACAGGGCTTTAGTCAACTAAATCAATTTACACTGTCAGGTGTAAATAACAAATCTTAACAAAAGAAACCAAATTATTTCAGTGCAAAAGTGTGCTGATAATTAAAAACTTTAAAATTTGTCTCAGCCTACTTGATATAAAGAAATCCCTGGTAAATTCTTTAAATTATCTTATATTTGTTTCTCAAGTTTCAAGACAAGCATCCGAAGGAATCCACACAACACAGGCTGAAATATTTAAAATTACATTGTCTGCATATGCCAAAGACCTAAACAAAGGAATGCAGCTGCAGCCAAAACCTGGAAATATTTCCAGGAAACAGATCCTTCCAGAGGCTACAGGAACTAAGTGTGGCCCTGGAGCCTCAGCGTGCTGGGGGATTTTAGGGCAATTTAAATCTTTATGGGCTGTTGGCAAACCCAGCAGTCACAAGAAGTCATAAAACTCATTCAAACTGTAGTTTTGTAGAAGCAGGTAATAAAAAAAGAGAATTTTTTTTAGTGGAAGTCACTGAACATCACAGCCTGAATTTGCAATTACAGGCTGACCTCGCTGCTGCAAAACTGAGTTTCTCCATGTTCTCCTTATGAAAAAGTACATGATTGAATAATTATGAAACCATATCTGGGGTTTTTACT
This sequence comes from Atrichornis clamosus, assembly GCA_013400975.1. NCBI lineage: Eukaryota > Metazoa > Chordata > Aves > Passeriformes > Menuridae > Atrichornis > Atrichornis clamosus. Next base: position 36,517 of record WBMZ01013077.1, read on the forward strand.
GCTTTCCATTCAGTTACTGTTCTGCAGAGCTGCACCTATTAGAAAATGTAATTTCTTTATGCTGACTCAAATCTTTTTTTGGAGGAGACTCCCCGTTCCTATAGCAGTTTCTTCGACAAAATGACTTTTTATTACCATTTGGTTTTTAATTACATTTCTTGAATAGAAATATGGATGTCAGCCTGCATTTGGCCTTCCAGAGGCTGAAGGGGCTCCAAAAGAGCTGGAGAGGGACTTGGAAAAGGGCCTGAAGTGACAGGACAAGGGGAATGGCTTTAAGCTGGAAAAGGGTAGATTTAGTTTGGGTATTAGGAGGAAATTCTTGGCTATGGGCGTGATGAGGCCCTGGCACAGGTTTCCCAGAGAAGCTGTGGCTGCCCCTGGATCTCTGGAAGTGTCCAAGGCCAGGCTGGATGGCGCTTGGAGCAACCTGGGATAGTGGGAGGTGTCCCTGCCCATGGCAGGGGTGGAATGGATGGGATTTAAAGTCCCTTCCAAATCAGTCTGTGATTCTACAATGATTTAAAACTCCTAAAGGTGGTAGAAAAGCTGTGTTTTTAAAAAGGAGTTGAGAGACACACGAGGAAGTTACACCCTAAAAATGTTTCACATATTTTCTAAGCACGTGGTACCGTTCTTGTAAATACACAGAAAGCAAAGCACACCCTCCACTGTCTGACAGAGCTCGTGAGCTGCCAGAAATATTGCGATCATTTAAAGTAATGCCTGAAACAAAGCAAATTAATGTGATAAAACATTTGGTACAACTTCCTCACGCTGTGAGCAGCAGCCCCTGATGCAGCTAAAAACCAGCCACCAGCGCGAGTTCTACTTTCAGTCGTGGAAATGCACTTTGTTTTCCTTTGAAGTGTGACATGAAGAAGAAAAAAAGGCAAAATCTTACTTGACAGGAGCCCTGGCATAGACCTGCAGCCAGTCAGGGATCTCAGCGCTGTGGTAGGGGTTGGCAGGGACCAGCAGGGGTTGGCTCCTCTCCGCAGGCTGTGGCTGGTAGGACACGGGGGGCGGCTGATCGTAACGGGGCACGCTGGGAAAGGGACACAGGGAGAGCTGTCACCTCCAGGCACACTGGACACGCTGCAATCAGCCAGTTATTAACTTTATACACACATTAATAAGGGCAGAGGCTGGTGGTGCAACCACACACGGGGTGTTGCCTCAGCGGGCCTGTACTGAGCAACTCGCTGTTGCTGTTTTGGGAAAATTCACCTCAGACCCACTCAGCAGAGCACAACAAAGCTTTAGATCTGCTTTTAGAACATTAAAAAAGTATTAGTTCAGCCAAATAACCCAGCATTTAACATTTAGAACAGATGTATTCAGGCAGCAGCTGATAAAGGGTTATTCCATATAAAGATATCCCCGTAGATTTATCTTCTGTGCCACAAGCTGAAAAACTTTCTCTTCCTGGGGATCAGCAAATTGGAGTGAGAGAAGGAATTAACTGTTGGATTTGGTGTATATTAACAATTAACTGTTAGATTTAGTGGACATTAACTTTTATCTTGAAATTAAGAGTAGCTAAAATACCAATTTTCATTCTAGACAAGATTTAATTCCTGTTTCAGATGTTCAGACCATCTCCAGCAACATCAGATTTCTCTTCTGTCTACAGTTCAATTCTGATGCAGCAACTTTGCTGTTTTACTGACAGCCGAAGAGCTGCTTTGTGTGATTTAGGAGCAATATCCTGTTTGAAAACTTCAGAGAGGTGAGACAAAACCCCAACAATTACAACTTCTTGGAAAAATCTTAGTCGAGAACCAGCCAGCTGAAAATAAGAACTGAGAACCAGCGAGGCTGAAAATAAGATTTTTTGGCCTGTTGTGCGTGACACAAAACCAGTTCCACTTTCCTAACTGGATGAAGAGCAGGTGGATGCCTTACCTGGGAGCACAGGGATGTTTGTACTGAGCTCTTTTATTGATGTGATCCACGTAATAGACCCCGAATTCCGCGGACTCCACCCGCTCCCATCCCGGCGGGAGCCCCTCCCGCTCCAGAGGGTGGCTCCAGTGGGTTGTGTTAGTGTTGTGATCTATGTAGTATTTCCTTCCTCTGATAGTCCAGTCCACTGACCAGCCAGGAGGAAGAGGTAAATCTTCAGAACTATGATTTGTTAAGTTTCCTAAAGATGTAGCAGCGACTCTCCCGATGCCTAAAACAAAGGGAGAGAAGTGTTTAGTTAAAGCTTCACAGAAATGAAACCATTACATTATCACAGCTGCATCATTTATCTACAAGAAACCCCCACAGCTCCTTCTTTTTCTAGTCACAGTCAGAAATTACAACTATCCAGGAAAATCACTGAATCCCAACAAAGCTTTTCAGATGAACCAGCCAAGAACAGCAACAGGACGAGGTAAAACGAGAGAGGAGGGACAAGTAGGGTTGGGGGTGCAAGAGCTGACAGGAAACAGTAGCTGATTAAATTCCCACCTCTTCCCTGGAAACAGAGCACACTTGGGATTCATCTATCACTATATTTAAGAGTGCTGCCTAGCACTTTAAAGTATGTGATTTGTTGTAACACACACACAGATTTTACAAATTAGCAGGCTGGATGGTGAGAGGTGTACAAAAGAAACACTGGTTCCTTTCCTATCCCTTCCTAGGGATACTTGGGAAGCTGGGAGAAATAAAAGCCATATGAGCAATTACAGAAAACTAATTAAAAAACCACCCCCAAGCCACTCAACCTTGATTCTATCACTGGGTTTCCATGACATTTGCAGGTCTCTGCATTCCTGGGAATTGACCACCTCCTGGATGTGCTGGGCTAAATTCAACTCTCTTTTAAAAATCATTTGAAGTAGTTACCTTCAGTTCCTCACAGTTCTACACTTAAACACGCCCTGGCTTTAGGGAAATTCCAATTATCTTTTCATCCCACAACCAAATGCATCTTTGCATTCACAATTATCATCAGAGCTTGTGTGTTACTATTTCCCACAGCCAGCAGAAAGGATTTGGGAGCCGCTTTTCCCACTTTTTTAGAAGTCAGAAATCACAGCTCCCACATTTACTGATAGGAATACATCCCTCTCCTTCTGATTTTTCAGGAATAATATTTTTGGCTGGTTATTTTTTGAGAGAGGGCAAGGGAAAGGCAGAATCTCCCTCATCTAAAATGACGGACTGAGCCCTGGGTGGCCTGTTTCCTAATGAAATGAACAATCATGGACAATAAAGTCACAGGAAGGCTCCAAAACAACTGGAGAAATAAAAAACAAATTAACCTCCCCCTGACAAATGACCTGCTGAGTACTGTTCTTTACAACTTTGTGCTCATCCACAAATCTTTTTCCAGCCTTGTCACGTTCTCAACTGTTTGACCTGAAAGGATTTCCTCTCGTTTCAGTACTTACCTATTTGTCAGCATTAAAAAGGGAAGCTGATGGTTGTGTCCATCTTTAATTGGGACTGAGCAACCTAGACCTTTACTTCCAGAGAAAAGAAACATCCTGGAGGCTTCCTGACTTTTGGAAGGGAAGCTGCTTCAGCCCCTTGCTACAGTCATGTCACTGGTTTGGTTTTCATTCCACTGGTAAAATACAAACAGTTCAGCTTCTTGAAAATCCTGTGCTTTGGATAAACAAATCCAGGATTTTCCCCAATTCATTGGACCTCTGGCTTGTAATTTCATGGATGTATAAATGGTGACTATTAAATCAACACTGCCAGGAGATCTGAACACACAAACTTGACTGGGGGGGATGGGGGGGGAAATCACCCATATTTTTCTGTTTACTGTTAAACCAGCACATGCCTTTATTTTTCTTACAGTCCCTCCTACTTCAATTCTAGCCTCAAATCCATAGATATTTATATTTACTCCTTGGGGTAAAGGTTAATGCCTCCCAACATTTGGAAGAGGTGCCATCTTGCGCACCAGAAGTTCTCCTGACACAGGGATTCTCCCAAAGCCAGTGAAGTATTTTTAATTTCCAAGATGCAAAGGACAAAAGTAACACCAGACCACAAATATTTTGTACATTCCTTCTGCCATTTGGACTTCATAGATGAAGAAGCAGAGCCATACCATTAAAATAAACTTACACAGCAGGAGCAGTTACCAGTTTTGACCAGTGTTCCATGAACATGAAATCAAAGGTCAGATTCATAAACTGATGGTTGTAACTATCATTTTTCCCCTTAATATCACAGATTATATTGGAATATTCTCTGTGCTGGAAGCTTTAAGGTGTTGATATTCATGGTGCCTTGTAACGATCAACCCACTTTGGCATGAAAATTACTAATTAGTACAATTTAGACATTTTTTTCCATAACTGGAGTTTTTTGAGAGATCTGAAGAAATAGTGTGTTGGTTTTCCTGATAAACCTCAGCAGATGCTCCTTTGAGGGAGGAGGGATACAGATGTAAGAGAAAAAGCTCTTCCTGTAGTTTTGAACAGTAAGAGAAGAAGCAAATGGCCTTTTTTATATTTATACACCTGTAAGTATCAATACTAAGACTAAACAACACCTGTGATCTCTTCCGAAGTAAAACCCAAAGAAGAAAGCTCCGAGACAGCCTAAACCCATGGACTGTGAGCAGTGCCTTTTCCATGGCATATTCCATGCCAGGAAGGACACACTTCTGTGTTTAAATTCCAGGTAAAGTCTGAGCCCCAAAGCATTTCCACAGCAGCCTAAAGCTCCACACAGGATTTTACTGCACACACCAGGGACATTCCCTGGATTAGGGGCAGGTATCAGATTTCTGTATCCCAAATGTAAAACCTGAACAATCTTTATACAAACATCTAGTGTAAAACCTGGGATTTTCCTGGGATGGAGGATATGATCTCCACCACAGGATAATCTGAACAAGTTCACTGTAGTTCTCTAAAGGGTTTTCTTGCTCACACACTCTGTTATTTGTAACAAGACAGAAATTCTAATTCTTCCTGCTTTTCCAAGGAACAGAGTTGTTTAAATTATCACTTTTTCCAAGTGTCTCCTGTCCTCTGCTTAAGGACGAGCACTGTTCTTTACAAACTCCCTGGCATGGCACTATCAAACCTCAAGGATGGTCTACAAATAATTTAAATTTATGCAGTTGTAAAACCTTTTCAAAACATCTCTTCAGAGCTTGTCGAGCCTCATTTGGTAATTCTGTTTATAATGGTATATTATAATAAAATGTATTATATAATGGGATATGCTTTGGTTGTTTTTAAGGAACACTGATACTGAAATATTTGAGGCTGTAATCTTCTTCCATTTCTCAAATACAGTATCTTTCATTTAAGGTCTTGAATTAATGATCAACTTTAACTGTGAGCACCACATTCCAGTGCACTATATTCATGCAAAGAGTTCCTTCTCTTAAAAATGTAATTTAAGCTAATAAAGTCACCAATGTGAACAATTTGCAGTGTCTTCTTCCATCAAGGAAGCTGTGTTTGGTTTGTTCCATGAGGATGGAACAAAGGGAACTGGAAGTGATGTCAATGCTTTCCCAGCCCAGTGAAGGGGGTTTATTCTAAGGGCACTATTCCTGCCTGGAAAGAAGTCCAAGTCCTTTGGAGGAAAGATTTCCAGGTCAGCAAAGGGCAGTTCTTCAGTCTGTCACGTAGGAAGGGCAGGAGAACATCCCCATCACCAGCATCAAGCAAAAAGAGGAGAAAGTCTCATTTTGGTAGAAAATGCCCTGATGTCGGCAAAGAAGTTTCAGAGCCCAGGAACTCCCCACAACTGCCTTCAACCACACTTCAAAGTGGTGAAGAACAAATCTTACAAAACAGTATTTGTCCTTCATTAGGCCAATTGTCTTGAGAGTCTTTTTTGAGGATGCCAAAATCCTCTCCCTTCCCCTCATCAAACCAGGGTGAAGAGCAGGAAGAGAAGATGAACGAACGGTTTCATTTTAAGGGAGTAAGTAATAATAAATAACAACAAGAAGTTCCAATAACAATCCTATTTAGATAGGTCTGCAGGTCCTAGGCCTTCCTAACCCATTCCAAAGCATCTGAAGGAACTTCCTGAGCACAAGCACCTCTTTTGTCAGAGGGGGTGTTCCAAGCAAGCATAAATTCACAAATAGGAAATGACAGGAAGAACTCTGAAAGTTTCAAGAATTATGCTGCACAATTACTGCAAAATCAGCACAAGGGAAGAAAAGCACAGGGACTGCCATTTGTTTAAAAACGAAAGAAGTGTACACACCAAAAAATGAAAATATGGCTATTTTAGCTCTAAATGGGTTTCATGTAATAATTTGTATTTATTCTGCCCTTTTATTAAACATGAACAAGTTTGCAATTTTTAAGGGGTACCACTTAACAGACAAACCAAAAGCACACTGGACTCTCTTGTCAATTGTTTTCCTCCTCTGCCGTCCCAGTGAACTCATCACAATCCACCACCAGAAAAGTGCCTTTTTACACTGTGATTTCAAGCTCAGCAATTTTCATAGACACAGAAGAATGTTTCAGCTTACCGCTCACACAGGTACAAATAACTCTGAGGTCTTGGTTACAAGTTAGTTCCAATCTACACTGTAGGTATAACTTCAACCACAGACCTCCCCAAAACTTTAACCTAGAAGAGAGGAAAGAGATGGCGAGGAAAGACAGGTAAAGTCTCTTAGAATTAAGTTTGAAAAGGACACTAAAAAAAAAAATTAAAAATTCAAGAAACGCCACAGAGGTAGCTAAACATAGAATTAGGAGATATCTCAACTGAAAACACTGTTCAGGAAAATCATCAGCACTAGATTGCTAATTAAAAACAAATGTAATGAAAATATGGAAAGGAGGAGGACATGGTAGAATTGAATCACAATGAGAGAGAAAACATGACTTCAAGGAGAAATGCCTATGAAGGGACATGTCAATGCTGTCAACATCAACTGCTGAAAAACCACAGGACTTCCTTAAAGACTTTGCTGTTTGAAGATCTTGATAAGAACATGTTTTCAACTTCTCTCCAAATTACAAAGAGGAGAATCTTTATTTTGAATGAAAGCTGCAATTCCCAGGCCCCTCTTCACTTCCAGACTGCTGCTTCCCAAAAATCATCTCAGGTGTGACCACCACTACATCAAATATCACCAAAGCAAAACCACCTTGTGCTCACCAGGCAACATTTCCTTAGAAATCCACCCAAAATGTCCCAGAACTGACTGAGGGGTCCTTCAGAGGGAGGGTGGGAAAGGAGGGAAAGGGGAGAAGGCAGCATTTACAAATTCTAGCTAATAAACAGATTTTTCATTTGAAGCTGTAGCCACCAGGCAATTTTGCCATCAGTCATCTCAATGAAGAGAAACAACAATGGAGATGGGTAAAGAAAATGTAATTTAGACAAAGATAATGAAAGCAAAAAGCTCAGTATTCTGGAAATGCAAGAAAAAGAAACAAGAAATTACAGAGAGATTAAGGTAACTCAAGGAAAACACTGAATGTTTGAAGGCAATGGATGGTTCAAATAAAAAGAAGCTTAATGGTGAGATGGAGTAAGAAAATCTAAGGTTTTCTTATTTTGGGCCATATAATTCTTCAAGAAAAAGGAAATGAGGAATTTAAGAGTTGATATGGAGATGAAAAATACAGAGGAAAGGGAAAACACTCCAGCAATCAAAAGGCTCACCTTTGTCTCTCCCTGCAAGTGCACGAGATTAAATACTCATCCATTACAAAATCTGTGTAGAATTTGTTCAAACTATTAAATGTTAAAGTATGAGAGTGAATGGCAAACACCAAACAAGCAGCAGCAGCTCCTCTGTGATTTCCAGGGCTAAGGGGGCACAGATCCACAAACAACAGGGAAAAAATTCTATTTACAAAGAAGATGTTGCTACAATATGGCTATAAAACCCTTCTTTTAGCTTCTTCTAAAATTTTGATATATTAAACTCCACTTTCAAGCTAGAGCTTCATTTTTTGAAAACTCCTCAGCAGACACAGCTGCTGTAGTAATTTTGAAGGTTGAACTGATGGATTGGTTTATGAAATCCTCCCCAAAATGTCCCAGCACCAGATGCTCATTACCTGGACCAGGTAAATGTTTAGTGGCTGTTGGATGTGCAACACGGGGGGTTTGCACACAAAATCCAGACAGTCAGATGTATGAAGATTTAGCAAAATAAAGGAGGATTGAAGTAGCAGGCCTTAAATCCCGGTATTTCAGAATTCCCTGGCTGGCAGCTCTAACTGTCCTCACACTTCTATCACTTTTTGTGGAAGTGTTTCTGTGCTAAAGAAAAACACAAAGCACTCACAGGATTTAATCCCACACAAGAGGTCAGCAGCATTAAAAGTTGATGTTTTTCCTGGCAGATTTATTCTTCTGGGTAAGGGATTTGTTTTATTAGAGACTAATTACTATTTTGTTTACAGATTACAAGTGACAATGTATTTCATACTGAAATACATTATTTACAGGATTTAAATGTTTGTTTCAAACTCTTCCTTGGGTATAGTTTTTGTACTATCAAATACAGAACCAAGTCTTTCAGAAAAGTCAAATTTAATGGATTCTTCTTTCTTATGCTGTTCTGCTTTAGAAAACAAAGACAAGTTCCAATGATACTGAGGGGGAAACAGGCATACTTCCAAACAATATTAAAAGCTAAAAGAAAGGAGTCAAGGTCTAGGAAGTCAATTTCAGCACTAATTAGATGCCAATTTGCTAATTACACAAAGCAGTCATTCTTCCTTTTGACTATTTATAGGAAATTATTGTAATTATTGAGGTCAAATTCAAACAATGAAATTAAATTAATGAAATTAAACAGAGTAAGATGATAGTTAAAATATAATAACAATAATAATAATTCTGCAATGCTATAATTTAGAGCTGTTGGTTATTCTCCACATCATGAAAATAGTAAATGTCCCCCAGTGAATAAAATTCCTTGCTAGACAGCAAATGATGCACCTTTGTGTAGAGGAGATGCATACATGCCTGGCATTAAAAAATCCAAAACTTCTTCAACCTTACTCTATTTACTTAATAAAATGGTCCTGGTTTAAGTATATTTTTCCTTTCTGGATATATGTGATCAAATTCTCAATTCTAATTACTCTGATCCCAGAAATGCCATGAAAAAGCAGCTCAGTCCCACACAGCTGAACTCCTAAAAACACGGCCCCCATCACCCAGATACACCTCTGCACCTGAACTCTCACCAAAACCACATTTTTCACGAAAGCAACAAATAATCCTTACCTGAAGTGTGCCTCCCATGATTCTGGGACATCCTCTGGAAAAGATCACTGTTGTGTTCATAATACCTGTAGTCCTCGTGCACCCGATCGTTCACCGGACGTCTCCTGTGGGCATCGTAAAAGTGATCGTAGTAATAACACCGGGCTCCGGCATCCCCGTTTTCCAGCCCGGGATTGGCTTCTGTTAGGAAGGACTGCGAGGAAGAGACGTATTCCCTCGGGACGTCAGCCAAACTTCTGGCAAGATAGGAAGGTGCAGACAGTCTGTTGCTTTCCCGTCTCATTATTTCATGAGGTGGCCTCTGCACCGGAGTTCGGAGGAAACTCTGGTTTCTGGAAACAATTCCATCTCCCCCGGAGGCGTAGGCAGAGGACGTGGAGTCAGGAGGACAGATATCAGTTCGTCTTGGAATGGTCGGACCGTGACGGATAAACGAAGGCATCAGATCTGATAAAGAGCGTGGAGGAGATGTAAGAACTCTTCCTGGATTACACATAAAGTCTCCGACCAGCCACGGTGATTGACACCTTAAAATTCACATGTAGAACCCACTTAAGGCACCTCTAGTGCATATGCAAATAGGATGGTAATGCTGCAGGGGGTACTGGTGCAACAGAAACCAGCACAGCCTCCACCAGCAACAAACTGGTGCCAGGACAGAGCAGTTTTGCCAGTAAAACTGCAGCTACAATAAACAAACCAACCCCAAACCCATCAAAAAAACCACACAAGCAAAGAAAACCCCAAACCACCCACACTGTGCTGTGGCTACATCAGTCAGGGTTCACATCTCTCCAGCAGAAGGGTCAAGAAAATCTAAATATCCTGGCTACTACATCATTGGGAACACTGTCCTTATGAACTGGGAATGACAAGATGTTCATGACCTCAGGAATCCATGATAGAAACAAAACCAGAATTCATAATGCCTCCATTAATCCCAAAGTCACAAAGTTCAGCCAGAATAATGCTGTCACTCCATACACGTTAAGTTCTCAAATCATCATGGAGATATTTCACCTTCTCCTTTACATGTTCCCTGCCTCCCTCCAGTAATTGAAACATTCCTCCTCTCCCTACTTTTACTTTCAACATGATATAAATAAATCATTTCCCTCCAGGTAAGTCAACATAAATAATAACTTTCATTTAAAATCAGGTTATACCTACGATTAATTTTTTTTTAAATTAATAAACTCTTACAACTTCAGGTTAAACTCTGGTGCACCCCAGAAGGTGTCAGCAATAAATTTATAATGATCACCCTGCAGCCATCGTTTAGAAGTTGGCCATTACAGCATAAATGTGTAAATTTATTAACCCTTCAGACACATCCACAGCTTAACAGTTCAAAAATGAGTGGATTTTTGTGTTTAAGGACTAAATCAGTGCAATGAAACTACTAAATGGTTTTGCCTGATGATTGAGGATTTGTTCACACAGCAAATACTTCCAGAAAAGCTGAGTGCCTGCTCCTGCCAGCAAATCATTGCTCCTAGTTGTGAACTCCAAGCTAATCCTGCAATTGAAGTGTAAACAAACACACTTCAGTCTCGGGTTGTTTTCTAGAATCAACAAAACCAAACCTAAGTGCACTTTCTGTGTGTATTTGTGGTGTTGTGTCCAGTCCTAGGAGCACAGGGCTATGCTATCAGAGACAGGTGAGCCACGGGAAGATCCATGAATCCCAGGCGACCTCACCAGATTGAGTCATGGATAAGTCGTGGAGCATTTGCTTCCGCAGGGATTTTATGCAACGGCCTGGCAGGACAGTTATCTCATTCCCAAAGCACGGTGCCCAGATCGGGGAAACAACCACTCCATTCTGGAAGGAGAGGGGTCACAGAGTCACGGAATCACAGAACGGTTTGGGTTGGAATGCGACGTCGAAGATCATTTGTGCCACAAGGACACCTTCCACCAGACCAGGTTGCTCCAAGCCCCGTCCAACCTGACCTTGGGATCTCCTCGATTCATGTAAAAACAATGTCTGGAGACTGCCCGAACCCCGACCTGCTGAAACGGAGGAACCGAGGACGGAGGAAATCAATAAAAAGAACCAGGTCTGGGTACGGTGAGCACCCGCTGGAACAACGCGTGCAGGGCTCGCTTGGAAACTCGGGCTTCCCTTCAGCTTTAACTTCCCTCCGTCATCTCCCAGGGCTCACAACAGGAATTAAACACACATTTACAGAGAGAATTAACCCCCACATTCACACACAGGGATAACCCCCCCTCACACCCCTCACCCTCCCAAAGGCCGCGCAGCTCCAGGGCCCGCCGGACGCGCGCTGGGCGCACACAAAGGCCTTGGGCTCGGCCCCCCGGAGCCCCGGGCCGGTGTCCCCCGGCCCCGCCGACACTCACTCCGCAGCAGCGGGCTGGTCTCCTTCTTCACGTACTTCCCCTGCACCTCGCCCGGTTTGGAGAGCTCCGTCCGCGTCTTCTTCCGCGACAGCATCCCACCTCCCGGCCCGCTGCCACCGCCCGCATGCCCGGCGCCGCTCCCCGCTCCGCAGGGCGGGGGGGTCCGGCCGTCCCCGAGGGTCGGGCCGGGACCAGGACCGGGATTGGGATCGGGATCGGGATCGGGCCGAGGGTCGCTGAGGGGACGCGGCGGGCGCGCGGGGCGTTGTGGGAAGGCGGCGGCCACCGCCCTCCGGGACGGCCGCGGGGCAGCGCAGGGGAGGGGGCGCGGCCACAGCGCCCCCTTGCGATGGGGAGGGCGGCGGACCCTCACGGAGCCGCAGGATCCCGGAATAACAGAATCCGGGAATAACAGTAATCCCGGAATCGCAGAGCGACGGAAAAACATTGAGGCTGGAAAAAACCTCTGAGATCAGCGAGCCCAAGCTGTGCCCGATCCCCACCTGGTCACCCAGCCCAGAGCACTGTCACGTCCAGGCCTTCCTTGGACACCTCCAGGGATGGAGACTCCAAACCTCCCTGGGCAGCCTGCTCCAATGTCTGACCCCCTTTTCCATGAAGAAATTTTCCCTAATATCCAACCTAATCCTCCCCCGGCACAGCCTGAGGCCGTTCCCTCTCCTCCTGTCCCTGTTCCCTGGGAGCCGGTCCCAATTCCCTCCTGGCTGCCCCCTCCTGTCAGGGCCTTGTGCAGAGCCAGAAGGGCCCCCCTGAGCCTCCCTTGCTCCAGGCTGAGCCCTTTTCCCAGCTCCCGCAGCTGCTCCTGCTGCTCCAGCCCCTTCCCAGCTCCCTTCCCTTCTCCAGACACGCTCCAGCCCCTCACTGTATTGGCGTGAGCGGCCCAGAGGTGGACAAAGCACTGCTTAAACAGGGACCAGAGAACCCGCTGTGGTCACTTCCAGCCTTACCCATTCCATCATTGTGTGAAAGGCTTGCAACAAGCACTCAATACTTTCCACATAAAAGTGGAGTAGGAATGCAACTTCAATTGAAAATAAGCAAAGATGTGTTTACTATCTGTCAAGTTTTTTACACTTTAATCGATTTCCTGCTTTTATAATGGAAGAAACTACTTTTAATAGCTGTCAAACCATCCTTTTTATTATTAAAACTTGTGTATGCCTTTGATAAATTTGCAGATACTACCTGAAGTATTTACAACAACCATGGGAAGAGAGGTGGTGGCTGCCCAACCTCTGGAAGTGTCCAAGGCCAGGTTGGATGGGGCTTGGAACAACCTCAGATAGTGAAATGTGTCTCTGCCCATGGCAGGGGGTGGAACTGGATGGTCTTTAGGGTCTCCCAAATTAAGTTATTCTATGATTTTCACGTTGGATAAAAAACAAAAGACACAAGTGTGGATCATACATTAATGTATTTTTTATGTTCGTTATAAATAATGTGTAAGTCGGTTCATCTCTCAGTTTTGCATGACGTTCTAAGGACAATATATTACACCAGAACAAAACAAACTCAATAGAAAAAAATATATACATTTGTTTTCATTTATACAGAAGTCATTTGTCATGAAATGATATCAAACAGGAGACTGAACAGGTAAATGATGGAAAACCTGAGTGACAGGGTGGCATTTGCTGGAAGTAAACAAAAAGGATTTTACTCTTGATAGATCCAGACTGTCCCCTGCTGTACCTAACACATAATCTAAAATCAAATATGTTACAATCCCTTTTTTCTCCCCAATCAAATTCAAACAATTCAATTTTCCTTGTATTTAAAGTGCTACTTGGAGCATGTGCCACAAGGTAGACTTTTAAACCATTCTAAATTGACAAGTAGCACTTCAACTGCATGAATTTTGTACACATCTATTTAACTTGGGGTCTGTCCCCTTCCAAAACCCCCAACCTGAAATGTTTATGTGCCTTTATTTTCACAGTGATTTAAAGCAAGAGTTGAAAACGTTTAGAACACCTTCAGGTAAGAATAAAGTAGTTCATATCTGACATGGCAAGACCTGTTGTATGAACAAGGCCTAAAAATTCAGTGATTTTCGACTGCAACAGTAACATTAAATACTTTGGTTTTTGCCTATTCTGCATAGGAGACACATTCATGCACAAAACACCACTAATGCTTAATAACTTACGTGTTTCTATGCTTATTTTCAGTAGCCTGGACTTTGCAAAACAGCTGCTTCTCTTCTGAGCTGACACAATGAATTAAGAAGCAACCTGACACCCGTCTGGAAGCAGCACTGCCTTTCTCTGGGATCCCTCCGTTTGGGAAGGGATTGTCCTGAATTGTCCCGTAGCAACCAAGGCCAGTACAGTACAGAAAGGCAAAAGGCACTTCTGAGAATTAATTCACACAAGTATTCCAGTGAAATCGGAGTTTTTCCTCAGAAACATTTACCAAATGTTTTCCTCCTCCTCGCTCCTGTAGTCAAGTTGGGTTTTTTGAAATTAAGTGAAAGAAAATGGAGCAAGGTAGAGTAGGGGAGAAAGGGATAAGCCAAAAAAGTTCCTTTTCCCTCTTTCTCCCTTCTCCCAACACCTCGGCTCCCTTTCTGGCGCTGTGCTCTAGCAATGTCTGGATGTTTGGTTTATAAAAGCCTGGTAACTACCAGGAGATTAAAAGAATTAGTTAAGTAGTCCAGCCTTTAACATTGAGCAATGTGAAAGTAATTGCACAATAAGTGAAATATTCATTCCTTCTTTTTAGACTTTGGTCACAGACAGAAATAAATCAAGGTCAGGGTATGAAGTAGCATTAAAATGTACTAGATAATATTTTTCAAAGTACAGTTCTGAACCTCATTTCCTTTTTTTCCTGGAAATATTTTGGAACTTTGCTGATTTCCACAGCATAGACACAGGTTTAAGGTGTGCTCAGTTCCCACTTTGCAAACACACAGCCCTGGTACCCACACAGAGATTTATTACAACTGAGGCCTCTTGGTGATTAATAGTAAAAGAAACAAGACATCACTACTTCAGCTTTTTAAAACCTCAGATTTATATCAATTCGACACATTTCCAATTTGTGAAAATATTTTTGCAACCTCTGAAAAATCTCTAAACCTTTGAATTTGAGATGGCTTGGAGAAATCCCCACTCCAGGCATTTAGAATAGCACAGCAATGAAATAATTTGTAAGGACTGTGTGATGCTCCAGAATGGTGGTCTTCTATTATTTTATTTCCATTTCCACTTTGTTGCCTGCACAAAGCAACAGAGGAGGAGAAGGAGGAGGAAAAGGTCACATCCTGTGTCTAGTTCAGTCCATCAACCCTCCAAAATTGATAAGTAACCCCACAAACACGGCATCCCCTACAGCCACTTCACTACACAGTAGAATTCCTTTTCCAGAGGTTCCTCCACAGCTTGCAGGCAGAGTGTTATCCCAGTTTCTGGAGGACTTTTGGCTCGTGACAGAATCATCACCTTGCCAGTGGTCTCTGAGACGAAACACCTCTCTCTTCTCAATCACAGGTGTTTAAAGAGGTCCAGTTTCAAGCATTCCAGTCTGGCCCCAATCACCAGTTTGATTTACAGTGTTTAATTGTCACTTACTGGTCTGAGGGAGGCAGGGCAGGTTGAACACAAGCCCTTGAGCAGGCAGGCTCTTATCCAGCTGCTTCTCTGTCAAACTCTGTCTGGAAGGTGTTCCCAAAAAACTTGCATTCTCCCAGCCTCCTCCAGTCATCCAATAGGAGGCACCACCTCTCATCCCAAACCTTGATGGTTCCTCTGCATGTTGGTTTAGGAGTACTGAGGTAATACTCACCCCAAACCAATTTGGTTTATCCTGCTTTCCCTAACGTGTATTTATCTCTCTCTAGTGACATTAATATCCGTATTTATAATGCTGATTTAGGCTGTTATTCCCTGAGTTCTTCATATTCACACTGAATGCGTTTCTTCACAATGACAGACTCAGATTCCATACTAGGATTAGCACAAAAGACAGACCTTTCCAAATTATCCCTTAGGTCAAAAACAACTGTAGCATTCCTGGCAAAGCTCCACGTTCGTGAGGATTCCAACAACAGGATTCCACTGATAAAATCATCCAAGTGCCCCTCTTCATTCTCCTGCCAGCTGTTTAATACACTGCACTGCTTTACTGAATTTGAAAGTTACACAAACAAAACTCCCATCTTTGCTTCTGTTGAGTGACTCTTCCTTGATTTAGGATAACTTATTTCCATATACAAAAACAATAAGGCCTCTGCAATTTATAGTTGTCTGGCAACACAGCTTTAAAAAAAAATAATAGTCTTTATTTGCTAGCTGGGAAATTTCTTCAGATGAAATACTGTTCCACTTTGTTGGAGGGAGTACTCTAGTCACATATTTTAAATAAACCTTTTTCTCTGAGCTCTGCAGAGAAACAGCCACGAGGAATAACCCAGAAGCCTAATGAATAATTGCTTTACAGAGGCCAGAATCAGTTTACAGGACACAGACCATACCAGGAGAGCCTTGCCTTCAATAACATTTCTACTGACAGCGTTAAAAACCGACCCACGGCATTTCTAGGTTTGGAGCATGAAGTATTTTAGAAAGTCGAAAATATTGTAAAGTTTTGAATTCAATACTGTAAGTTTGTTTTAGGCCTTGGCTTCAATCTGGACGATCCAGTACAGGAAATTCAGAATTTAGATTTTAAATTAAACACAAGGCATCAAAATAAGTTAACCTAGAAAAACATATGTTTGGGGATTTTCTACATAGTGATGACTACTTTCAGGCAAAACTTAGCAGAAAACCAGGTTGGGAACAAACAAAATTCTCATTTGGCAGTGTCCAGTTTGGTAGCTCTGTGCTCCTCTGGGAGGCATTTGTAACTACGATTCATCAATAAAAAAAGGCAACGCAGTGAGAAGCTGAAATATTCCCATTTCAGTAAAGTGCACGGGACTGCGACCCACGGAACAGCTTTGCTATGACCTTATCTTGGATTCTGGACTGAAGGAGGGGGATGCCAAGTTCTTCACTATCCTGTTGAGGTTGGCAATTTTCTCTTCCAGCAAATAATTCTTCCTCTCCGCAGTTTTCTGCCGCTGCTCCGTCACCTCCAGAGCCTTCAGCAGCTGCGCGTTCTCCACGTAGAGATCCTTGACCATCGCGTCTGCTTTGGTGTTCTTGGAAAGCTGCGTTGGGAATGGGACACGGTTACTGGGCCAACTACAAACTGAAAACCTAAAGGGGGTGGGGAAGTAGCTGAATGCGTTAATGATAGCCCAAATATCAAAGGAAAACCCCACCCATTCATCTCATTACCATCTTCGTTAAAAACCTGGGGCCTTTAGAGATGCTGTCACTATTTGGAGACTGGAAAGACTTTTTAAGGGTAGGTGGTAAAAGGCTTCAAATTCATCTTGTCAGGTGAGTTCTGCTACTTCACAAGAGAACCCACAAGCCCAGTGATCCCACAGAAACACTTCTAAAAACCCCAAAATCACGTCAAACAAAGGATGTATTTGGGGCAGGAGGCGTCAAAGAAATCAATAATTGTGCAATAATTCTCTCTGAACTCTTCAGGAAATTCTTCTTCTAAGCAAGTTTTCCAGTTAGGATCCTCAGCTGGAATTTGACTTTTGTTTCCTGATTTAGGAAACTAATGAATCATGGATCCGGCCCCCAATTTGGAGTTTTACGAAGATTTGGGCAAATATGCCGCAGTTGAGCTCAGAAGCATTAAATAAAAACACTTATAACTTTATTGTAAACAACAGCCTGGCAGCTTTTGCCCACTTAGGTGCTTACAGAAGGAATGGGGAAGGTTTGAGGAGGACTGAGGACACTTACTTGTTCTTTCAGCTGATTTACTTTATCTTGGAGAAGCCTCTTCACAAGCCTTAGTTTCTGTTCCACGTCCATCATACGCTCTTCCATCATTTTCAGGAGCTGCTCATGACCCCCCTGGAAAGCAACATTTGTGTGAAAATCAGTTAAAAATCAGTTCACATTCCCCAGTCTATTTTTTTTTTCCAGTTTATGCTCAAAGAAATGGCTGGCCCTCCACACTTTAGTCTGTTTTAGAGCCAACTAAATTAATAAACACTTCACAGAAGGAAAATTTTATGGCAACACTTAAAGGACACTCTCAGCACTGCACTGGTTTTCCAAGTCTAAGTTACACTTGAAATTACCAGTTCAATAAAAACTGATATGAAATGTTCCTGCGTCTTGACCATGATAGTCAGGTCTGGATCATTTCCTTTCCTTCTTCTTTGGTGCTGCCAAATTTCTGGTGAATGTGGAGGAACAAAGTGCCAGTCTAATGGGTTTGGATAAAAATTAAGGTGAAATCGTAAGGTCACGTTTGACAGTGTAACTCTCCCATGTCAAAGACCCCTTAAAATTGAGGAATAGCCAAAAAAGTAGGATGCTATTATCCCAAACTTCATTTTTTACTTCTTTTTACATTAATTGTTGATAACTAATGTTTCCAAATATTAACCCTAAACTGATTTTCCTCTTTTTCTTCAGCGAGGTGACAGTAACTAAAAGCTTAACTCTGTGTCATGAGACCATTACACCAACACTTGAGTGAAGTTTTCCCAAAAAAACCAAGAAACATCAGGAATGACAAAAAAACCTGTTCGGATTTTGGAACTGTAGGCACTGACTGCAGGAAAATGGAGACTTTATTTTAATGCTAGCTTGTTAATCAAATTCTAGGAAGTCATTTGAGAAAGCACCAACTTCCCCAAAAACAAAAACACCTTCAAACCCAAAACCATCCCACCTGTGGAGAAGGAATGAAAAACTGCTTCAGGTAGGGAGTTCCTCATCTAAACCACTATAAAATGATCCCCTTGGGGGGCTGATTTAAGCCCACTCAATATTTTGCTTGCTGTAACATCAGAAACTCAAACCTGTGTATGGGGTTATGAGATACTTAATTTTTATGAAAAAAACTTACATTAGAGTCATATAGAAAACTCTTACAAGTGTGGCTGGAGTAGATATTTTTCTGGATTAATGCAATTTGATTGTAATTTGACTGGAATTCAAAACCCTGGCTGCCTATTCCACTCCCTATTGGTTGCAGGAGCCTTGAGTGAGTAGTTATGTGGAAAAGACAAATTAAAGTGGTCTCAATACCTGTGATCCCTGGTTTTTTGGCTTAAATATTTTCACTTCATATTATTTCATGTTTAATGGGAGAAGTCAGCTCAGACAGCAGCTTTAAGGTCATTAAAAACAGGAGCAAAAAGATCTTTGCAAGCAAACAGCTGAAATGGTTCAGGGCTCCAACTCAAAAAAATCACAGGCCCTAAAGAGGTGCTCTGCTGACCTATTAAATTATTAAAATTCTAATTTAATCAAGTCATTTGAGGCAAAATAAAAACTATGGAATTTTAACCAAGAAAAAAAGTGTGTTAATAATTTTCCTTGTTTTTGGCACTGCCTTTGTACTTTATGGCCAGAACAGTAGAAGATCCCTCATTTTCTTAAAATTGCAGGTCCATCTGCTAAAGAGAAGCTGAGTACCTGTACTTAAGTACATCCCCACACAGATCTTCCCCAGAAGTCCTGATATAACAATCCTCTTACCAAGGATAAATATTTTGTCTAATTTTGTGTTAATTCTTGTTTATAAAATTGAAATTATCGATGCTATCAAGACAAGAGACATCATGTTTAAAAAAAGATTTTATTTTTCATTTACATCAAAAGTCATCTTTCCCTGTTAAAAAGTTTATACATCTTATACAAAAATGCAGTATAAATACCCCAGATTTTCTTCAAATCTCATATAAAATTAGTAGCATTTGAGAAAAATAGGCTCTTTCCTCACTGAACAACTCCACATTTTAAATAAAACATAAATAAAGCCCATTTGTAACAAATTCTTTTTAAAAAGCCACCTCCTGAGCTTTCACAAAATAGCTTCCAGACAAATAAATAGGAAATAACCCCACGGAGACTTTTTTTTTCCCTGGTTTTTTTTTTGGGGCAG